>CM029547.1:30366055-30492309 GCA_017141385.1 Sogatella furcifera
ATTTCATCTAAATTTTTCTTTTTAAACCAATATGCTTTTTTTTCTAAATCCGATAAATGTAAAAGTGAAAAATTTTTTTAAAAGCAAAAAATTTTGAAAAAATTCCCCCGGCGTGGCGGTGGAAAGGCATTTCAAATGCAATTCTATGATGGCTCAAATCATATGACTTATAATGAGCTATTCAGGTATGAATTCAAGGCGCTGTTTTCGAAAAACACAATTTTTGGCATTGTGTTATTCGCCATTTTCTCTGCCATTTTTTATTGGATTTTTTTCGTTGATGGCTCAAATTGTAGGGAATAATAAGGGTATTATACCCACCAATTTTCAAAACGATCACGTTATTGGTCGATTTGTAGTGATTTTTCAAAATTTTCATCCCCTAATTTCACCCCCTACCCTTGGACCAATTTGGCTGGTTAACGAACTTGACCGAGATATTAACACTAATGATTTTTGTGCAAAATTTGGTCCTCTCCGACAATCTCTTCGGGAGTTATCATTAACAAGAAACTGTACATATATAAATATATATATATATATATATATATATAGAGATATATGAATTTGAACGGACATCAGATTCGTGTTCTAGGGGCTCGGAAACGTGTAAAAAATATATCACATCATAAATTTTCGATTGTCAGGGCAAGACCAATAGTGCATTTTTTCAAATGAAATGCACTAAAAAGATAAAATGATACAAAAGATGACTATTCCGTTTTGTGAAAAGCAACACAAATTTGAAAAAATTCGCTCCGGCAGCTGGCGGTCGGAAAGAGTGCATTTCAAATGCAATTCTATGATGGCTCAAATCATATGACTTATAATGAGCTATTCAGGGTTTAGAATTAAAGAAAAACACAATTTTTGGCATTGTGTTATTCACCGTTTTCTCTGCCATTTTTTATTGGATTTTTTCGTTGAGGGCTCAAATTATAGGGAATAATAAGGGTATTATACCCACCAATTTTCAAAACGATCACGTTATTGGTCGATTTGTAGTGATTTTTCAAAATTTTCATCCCCCAATTTCACCCCCTACCCTTGGACCAATTTGGCTGGTTAACGAACTTGACCGAGATATTAACACTAATGATTTTTGTGCAAAATTTGGTCGCTCTCCGACAAGCCCTTCGGGAGATATCGTGTTAACAAGAAACTGTACATATATAAATATATATATAAATATACGGTATATATAGAGATATATGAATTTGAACGGACATCAGATTCGTGTTCTAGGGGCTCCGAAACGTGTAAAAAATATATCAAATCATAAATTTTCGATTGTCAGGGCAAGACCAATAGTGCATTTTTTCAAAATGCACTAAAACGAATGTCACCTGGCTAAAGGTTTGGGTCTTGCCAGACCAGAAAAAAATTTGTGGTCTGGCCTGAAACGCAATTCTCCTATCTTCCAATGTTTTCTCTGGCCGTAGTGATTTGGTTCTAAATTTGGAATCGTGGCCGCGCTAGTGTACCTTAAACATTGAAAGTATACAGCTGTGGTCTGGCTCTGGTCTTGCGTTTGGTCTGGACTTGGTCTGACTAGTGCGCGTTACTTCATGTGATCTCCATTTGATCACGTATAATTCCGTGTTTCTCTGGCTGCAAGTTAGTCTGGTCTGAGTCTTGGTCTGGTCTGAGTCGTAGCAGTGCGCGTTCAGCCTTAGGGCCGGTTTCTCCAAAAAAGTTAATCTGAATTTGGGATTAAACCATCAGCTGGCTCAATTGAAACACAAGTTAATAAAAGTGACCATACACTGACAACTGAGGGCCGGTTTCTCCAAAAAAGTTAATCTGAATTTTGGATTAAACCATCAGCTGGCTAAATTGAAACACAAGTTAATAAAAGTGACCATACACTGACACAGAAGCGCAAATCCCCCCCATTTTCAACTGTTTTAACCCCCCTCCCCCAATTTCAACAAAAATATAATACTAATATAATTGAGAAGAATTTTGAAGAATTATCAAATTTATTTAGAAGAATTATAATTATTTTTAAAGAATTAAATTCCCAAGAGTAAAAAAACGTTCAACAGACAACACATAAAAAAAACATATATTTTCCCATACAAAAAATTAAGTCTTCTCAAATGAATTTTTGATGTACGAAAATTAAAGAAGTCTTTCAAAGGATCTTTTATTGATAGGCTATATTTTTGACTTTGCCATTGATTCAATGCGTCTCTATCAATTGTTCTATTTTACTTTCAGGAAGATTATCAAATATTAGCATCAAGCAGACATAATTCAAATTAAGGTTTATAGGATCTATAAAATTGACAAAGTTTAGAATTAGATGCAATCATGATTTATATGAAACTGTTACAAAATAGAGTAGATAGTGAATCATTTGTATAATTCTTTTTGTTGAGAAATTATTGATGTAGTTAGTGCTTGATTTGTTAAATTAAAGGTTCAATTATGGTGGCAGGAGCGTAGGTTCAAGGGGGGTGGGGGGGTCCTCCCCCGGAAAAAAATGAAATTCCAACTCTCTAAAACCCGTTTTTAGAGTTATTTCAAAGCTTTTAGCTGTGTATTTTTACCATCATTTTCCCCAAATTTTTAATAGAAAATTATAATGATTTACTCTCCCTCACAAAGATACCGCCAAGATTAAGCCCTGGTTGTAGTAAACATATAATCAGCATACAAATTCATTTCATCAAGTTCAAAAGTTTCTCTATACAGTATTACATTTTTAATTACATTAAAACTCGAGGATTTTCCTCCCAAGTTACACATTTATTTTATTCACCCCATTAACTTTTTCCTTTACCCATTCAGATAGCCTAGGTGAGTAATACTTGGCTTTCAGACGTTGCTGAGTAGACAATGAGGTGATAGAATGGAGGTGATACAATGGATAAAGAATGTAGAGGTGGAAGTTTAAGGGTGATGTTGAACAAACAAATGAACGAAAAGACTTTCACCTCCAAAAAAAGATAAGGTTCAATCAACTTAGATCATTTCAAATACGGTAAGTCTAATATGAATTTGCGACGAGTTTCGAATTCGAAGTATGCATATTGCATAATACAGGTGAAAAGAAACATCGTACCAGAAATCTGCAATAAATAAAATATGCCATTAGGCAGGAAGTGGCCACCATTCAAATTGTTACCGTACACGAGAAACTATGAACAAATTGAGTGGAAAAAAGTGAGAATGATATCATTTATCAGGCACAAAAAAAATTGAGTATACTAAGTGATGTTAAATGGAATCATATTGGCTATTCACAATTGTGAAAGGACTTTATTAGTAGGAGACTCTTCAAGGATAAACTATTATAAGGAGACCCGTGACTTTCGTAAAAGGTAACTGATCTTGACAAACCATTGTTTGTTGTTCTCAGCTCATCAAGGCGTTTGAAATGCATATATTATTTGTTAAATTTGATAGAAATTTAAGAATTTCGTTATCTTGAGTACATTTTCATGTACAAAGAAAAAGGCTACCATTTGTGTTAAAATTCGTCCATCTTGAAAGCCATAGATGGGGAAAAGTAGCATTTGGGCTCAAATTGTAGAACATAATCTCCTATTTCTTGAAAAAAAATTATATTCTTTTTTATACTTTGAATAATCAAATAAAGACATTTTCCATGAGTGTTAATAGTTTAGATGAAATCTAGCTCCTTCCCCCCAACGTGGAAGATATAAGAGGAAAATGAAATCACTCCTAAAAATATAAAAATTTAATATCAGATGAAAACCTCTTACGAGTTTTGATAGTGGATGAATATAACAAAGAAAATCAAAGCTTATTATAAAAACCCCCCAAAACTTGAAAACTATAAGCTGAAAACAGAATAAGTTACCAATTGAAATATTATCCTATGATAATATTATAACTAGGATAATAACGATTGTGATATACAGGCACTTATGTTGTATCTATGCAGAAAATAAAGGAATTTGAATTTTAATATAATTATAAGGTATTTTTTACCGGTATGGTTATGAAACATAAACATTCTTAGGCTTATTGTAAAAAACCCCAAATTCATAATTCATAAAATATAAGGTGAAAACAGAATTTCCCCCCTAAAAATATAATAATTGAATTTTTTGAAATAATTTTATTTCGGGCTGAATTTTTTATGAGTGTTAATAGTGAATGATTATAACACAAAAAGCCATTGAGGACTGATTGTAAAAAAATCCCCCCCCCCCCAAAGACTTGAGAAGTATAAACAGATAATAGAATAGGATATTAACTAATAGGAAAAATTTCACCAGTGTTGAATATTTAATTCATCATCCGAGAATAAAATAGTTAAATTTCAGAAGAATAGTGAATGAATATAAGAAAAATCATTTTGGGGATAGTCATGAAAAATCCCCCCAATTTGGAAAATAAAAGCTGAAAATACAATCCCCTAACAATGTTAGAATTGAATATAAGAAATAAAATCTTCTACAAGTGCTTGAATATAACAACAAAACTATTCTAGGGCTATTCAAGAAAAATCCCCCCCAACTTATAGAAAATGAGCTAAAAAACAGAATCCCCCCCAAAAATTGCAGAAGCGCATTTGCGCTGCTGAACCCCCTCTGGGCACCCCTGCACTGACAGCAATTTCAGTTAAACGTATTTGGAGAAACCGGCCCTTATAGTTATGTTGAGTTTCATTAATTGCATGCGTCATTGCATGCTATTAATAATAAACTCGACAGCTGGTTCAGCATGAATAATTCTATAGTTTGAATGTTCAGAAGTATAAATATTACCGTAGTAATATTTTAGTACGGAGATAATTCCTTTTCCTTTCATATTATCCTTAAAATACAATATTTCAAGAAACCTTACATATACATCAACGCGCAATTTCAAGAGGAACATTCCTGTCAAATTTTATCTGAATCTATTGCCGCGTTTTGTCGTGAATGCGGAACAAACATAAAGAGAAATGCAAAATTGTCGTCTTGAATCTAGACCTCACTTACGTTCGGTCAATTATACAACTTTGATGTATATTGCCTTATCAAGATAATCTTTTTACAATTAAAAACATGAATCTTGATGAATTATAAGTTTCCGGAAGCCTATTGAATGTAAAAGTATCAGGTTTGCTTTGCTTACATTATCCGTCTATTGCAAAATTTTGCTATTTTTTTGGATTTGACTCTAAATAAAGTTTTATTACCAAAAAAACAAGAAAATATATATTTAAGTTCATGCTTTGATTGGATTTTTTTCAGATTATGGGGAAAATTCTTACTATGCTCTTGAAATTAATTGTTGTTTGATCTCCTTCAAGTAAGCTATCAGGTGAGTTATCTTTTCAATAACAGCCTATCAAACCTCAATACTGTATTTTTGGTCGTTGTAAATTCATTAAATCATTTTTAAAATCCTTTCAGTACCGGACCAGTAGGGACATAAAATTGTAGGCCTACATGTAAATATTTTAATAACTTGATTTATGTTTGAAGACCAATGATTTATCGTTTATTTGAACTTATTTGTTTTTTATTTGATGGTATATCTTGATATCTATACATCATTATTTGGCGCAGAAAAAAACAGTTAATGTTTGAAAACTTGGAAAAAATGTTGGCCCAACTTCACTAGTGACTAGTAAAACGACGTGTGCTCGTCTCGTCTAAGACCCCCTTTAAGGAAATTGATTATTAAATAAATTATAATAGTATATAGTAGAAAAAATTATTTTGTCTAACATGATTTGGACGTTCTTGATTTTTTGTTGAAATTACATTGAAAACGCAAAGGGAAGCTTGAATTACCGATTTCTGGCACTACTTATTCGTCAGGAATAGTGTTGTTTCTGTTACTGAACTTTGAAAATTGTAAATGATATTCCCTCCTCTGGGAGATTGGCTTGTTGTTGGTAAAGATAGTTAGTCGTTTCCCGTCTATGGAGGAATTGTTGCATT
This sequence comes from Sogatella furcifera, assembly GCA_017141385.1. Lineage (NCBI taxonomy): Eukaryota > Metazoa > Arthropoda > Insecta > Hemiptera > Delphacidae > Sogatella > Sogatella furcifera. The sequence continues at coordinate 30,371,968 of CM029547.1, forward strand.
ACACTTAAAGAGAAGAATGTTGTTCAGAGGCGTTCTGCGCCGTCACTTGGTTACGGAAGCTAGCTTATGGTTGAGAGGATCAACGTGCTAACCATACGTTATCTTTATCCTGGTTGACTATTCAGCTCTGCTGTATAGTGGAGTGAGTATGATTCTGGCAAGCAGGGCCCTATTTCACAACGTAACAAGTCTTGTCACTAACCATGATTTATAACAAATTTACTAATCCAGCGATTACAGGCGTTTCACGAACGCACAATTGTAGAGCTGTGATAACAAGTAAATTTTAACAATTTTACAAGCGTTCCGCCGGTTATGAACAAGTGTTTCACAAACGTTGGCATGGTAATGAACAAGTCTTGTCAAAATAAACTTGTATTTAACCATGAAATTTCTACCTATGAATAGACCTAAGTAACTTAAGTAAGTTACAAGTTTTAATAAAGATGCTTTTCAAGGCTCCAATATTATTTTCAATGATTAGAACTATTTTATTCTTTGTACATTTTATCATGCCCAATATGAGTCGAAAAATTTAATTAAATAAATTAGAAAAATCATCAGTAACAGTAGAATATAGGCTATGTTTATAACAAGTCAGATGAGGGGAGACTACTCCAAGCTCACTGTAATATTTTTTCAAATTTAAGTAATAGATCTAAATGGATTGATAATGTCTTATTAATTTATTATTATTTGAATTCCAAATTTCAACAATTTGGATTTCTAATGATTGATTTATTTTCAAAATCTATTTTTACCACAAATAATTCAAATTTTAACCAAAACTATATCAGTGCAAACTATAGAAAGTATAGAAAACCGAAATAGATGGCACTGATGGGTGGGAACACTTGTTAAATTGTAGAATTGTAGACTTGTAGCTCATTTTCTTTGTGAAACGCCTGTAGTCAACAACTTGTTATCACAAGTACTTGTCAGTAACCATGGTTAATAACAAGACTTCTTGTTTTGTGAAATTGGGCCCAGCTGGTAGGCCTAAGCCCTTCATGGGCTGTTGAGTCATTGACATACATATTGAATAAATGATAATAATGTATGCAAATAAATTATTTTGTGCAACAGGATTCAGACGTTCTTGAATTATTTATAGAAATACATTGAAAACGCAAATGGAAGCTTGAATCACCGATTTCTGGCACAACTTATTTGTTAGGAATAGAGTTTTTTCTGTCACTGAACCTTTGAAATTGTAAATGATATTGTTCTTTAATAATGTTGTTATTGTGAATTAAGACCATTGCATAAAAAGTGTGTTAATTTTTTTTCCTTTCACAGGCACCCCGAAATATTCCAGAGTTACAGGACAGTCAAAAAGATTGTACATCAACAGCCATCGTGTGTACTGTTAGTTTCCATTCTTCATCTAATAAACATTAAAATAGAATCCAATAACGTAATGATACCAATATTATAAAATAATTCATTATATTAACTGTTTTTGTCAATATCACATTAACTGAGAGCCAATCGTTGATTAAAAAGTTTTGTTATTGAATACCTGTAATTGAATTTTTCAAATTTTGTGCCCTAAATAACCCGCTATTCATAAAATTCATCATGGATACAAGGTGGGGATCATGATTAAGATATGAGTGAGAAATAATTAATTAAGATAGGTAGTGTGAGAAATTTGAATCATTCTATTCTATGTAGTTGTGTTTTGAGCATTATGCTCTTTGAAAAAAGAAGCATTCGCCATGCCGTATTGTAGAATAGCGCCAATTTCGATGACCAGTCACACTGCTGATGTTGAGAATAATCATCCACAAACCAATCATGTTGGGTGATTAACAATTCAAGAAATGGAATGGCTGATGCTGCTTCTACAGTACCTTTTCTTTATGAAGCCCTAGTTCACTGCGATCTGTGGTGTAAAGTCACTTTTCTCAAAATCCAGGCTGAAAACTAATCGTGATCCCTTCTGTTTACTATAATATCTGTGAAATTCGAGTAGCCTACAATGTTGAAAATAGATTTCATTTTTGATGAGCTAAAAAAATCTACCTAATTAAGATAAAAGGTTTACAAGACATTAATTGTAGGTAAAAGTATTTTTCACAATTGCTATTCTAAATCGCTATCTATGATATATGTGATAAGTAAAGAATACTTTACTTATAATTGTATACTTATAACTGTTTACTTATAATTGTTTACGTATAATTGTATAATTGTAATACTTTACTTCAATTGTATTTAGGCTACTTAGTGATAAGGGCCTGGTAAATACCTAGTGGGAGGTATAGTGATGTAAAATTCCCGGCAAAATAATCAACCCCCTAGACAAAGAATAGAATAGAAATCCAAAAATTAGAAATTATTATATGCAACAAAATAAACTAAAACTTTGGAAATAGAAATCAATTATCATTGATTTCGCAGAATTTTTATTGTGAGGATATTGTTCAGAAATCACGTCATGGAAAGCCTACATCCAGCAGGATAACTGCTGAAAAATATGCTTTAAGCCACGTTTACACAGGAATGTTAATAACTTTCAAGTAATATAATATATTAGACTATATTATAATAATACATTATTTAAAAAAGTTATACCAATATCATTCCGGTGTAAACATGGCTTTAAAGATTACTGAACTCAATTTATAAGAACAATATAATCTATAGAACAAGCGTAATCCACATGAGGTTGCCAGTTAAAATTGGAATCAAGATAAATAGGCTACCCAAAAATCGACACTCATCAATAATAATAAGATTAATATTATTGACCAATACGTAAGTATCCATTTCTAGTTTCTCATAGTCTTTCTCAGAGTTCAGGATGCTATAGGTAATTTATAAATCATTTACATATAAAGTTTTATATCTGCTCCTAATTCCTAATCCACTCTTTACAATATACCATTGATGTAAATATTAAGAGAAACTGACCCAGAGCTGAATCCTGAGTTAAACTTAAACCTTTTTGATTACCTACACTCAGGGCCAGACAGGGACCCCTAGAAGGGCGCTGCCTTTCACTTAAGAAAGGGCGCATCCTCTGGTGAGGGGGGGGGGTGTGTGTTTGTTCTTAAGGGGGGGTGTATGAACCTGTATAAATCTAAACTTAAACTTTAAAAATAACTCTATGATGTTTGAAAGCTTGAAAATGAAATATTTTTATTAGATAATAAGGGATTCTGTTCTGAATTCAATGATAAAATTGAACTACAAATTGATTTATATTAATGCATATAAAAAGCATTCTCTTAGACCAATAATGAGAATTTGCAAGTAGAAGAAATAATTTTTTGTTGAAATGTGATTCAGTACATTTGGGAAATGGAAAAAATGAAATTTTGAATGGATAGAATAAGGAAATTTTACCGTGGGAGTTGCTGGTCTCCTATTGGGCGCCTCCCCAGGTGGCGGATTGGGGAATGCCTCCTAGATATAGGGGGTACCGGGGAAATCAAATACCCGGGGTGGACCAAAACCAGCAAACACGGCTGCTGCCTTGCAGATGAAGATCAGAGGATCTTCAAAGGCTAAGGGAAGAAAACCCCCACAGAAAATTGACTGCTGCCTTGTAGTTTGGTATTGGCTTACCAAAGGCTAGGGAGGGAAACCCGAAAAAATGACCTGGTCCTCCAGGTTGGAGGTTGGCGTGGGGCTAACAACCCAACCCACAAAAATATGTTGTTAGGAAACCAAACAATGAGCCTTGGACGGACAGGATAAACGGAAATCATAATGGAAAAGCCAAAACAAGATTCAAGGACATGGATATACGACTCGCAACCTGGAATGTTAGGACTATTATGAGAGTTGGAAGAATGATGGAGATTGGGAATGAAATGCTAAAATTCAATGTCCAATTGGCCGCACTGCAAGAAACACGATGGCATGGGAATGGCAGAATAGACAAGAAAGACTCTACATTCATGTACAGTGGGCCAGAGGAAAGGACAGGGCAAGGAGGAGTAGGATTCATGGTAGGAAAGAGATTGAAATCATCTATCTTAGGTTTTTACCCAGCTGGTAGTATAGAGTGTGCCGTATCAGAATTAAGGGAAAATTCAGAAATATAACATTAATATCTGCCTATGCTCCAACTGAAGAGGCTGACGAGAATGATAAAAATAACTTCTATGAGAAATTAGAAAAAGAGATCAGTTTAGTACCAAAATATGACTTGTTGATGGTGCTTGGAGATTTGAATGCCCAGATCGGTAAAGAGGATTTCCTGAGAGGAGATGCAGGAAAATGTACGCTACATAATGTAACAAATGATAATGGAATGAGATTATGTGAATTCGCTATGGCAAATGATATGATAATAAGCAGCACATATTTTCCAAGGAAAAACATTCATATGGGTACATGGACGGCTCCATCAGCAGAAATAGTCACTCAGATTGATCATGTGTTAATATCTAAGAGGCATGCTACATCCATTATAAATGTCAGATCTCAAAGAGGACCGAACTGTGACTCTGACCATTTCCTTGTTTCTGCCACACTGAGAGAGAGAATATCCAGATTAAAATATGGGAGAGTAACAAGAGGATGCATGTTCGACATAGAAAAACTCAGAAATGAAGAATATGCAGCAAGATATAGAAATGAGATGGGAAGATTGATACCAGATGGTCTGAACGAATTAGAGGAAGAAGAAAGAGACGTACAAGAACTTTGGAACCATCTGAAGAATACAATCAATGAAGTTGCTAATGGAAAACTAGGAGAAAGGGGAAGAGGTAGGAACGAGGAATGGTATGATGATGAGTGTAGAGAAGCCATTAGAAGGAAAAATGATGATAGAAGAGTAATGATCCAGAGAGATACTAGAAGAAATCGTGCTAAATATATAGAAAGTCGGAAAGCAGCCAGTAATATATGCAGAAGGAAGAAAAGAGAGTACATGAAAAAACTTATAGAGAGCATAGAGGAAATGAATGAGAAAAATGAAAGTAGAAAGTTCTATCATGCAGTCAAGAGAATGAAGAAAGGATATCAACCAAAATTAATGGATTGTAGAGATGGGGATGGTAAAGTGCTTGGAGAAGAAAATGACATAATGAATAGATGGGCTGAATACTTTCAAAGTGTCCTGAACCGAGTTGACAATAATGATGATGATGAGGAAGATCAAGTTACATTTTACAGTGCTGAACCCTTTATTCACCCTCCAACCTTTGAAGAAGTGTTAGAAGTGTTAAAGAAGTCTAAGAACAACAAGGCCCCTGGGAAAGATGCAATACCTGCTGAACTTATCAAGTACGGAGGCGATAAGATAGTGAAAGCTCTACATACAATGATATTGTGGATATGGGAGCAAGAAAAGATGCCTGAAGAGTGGAGGAAATGAGTGATATGCCCGATACTAAAGAAAGGAGATAAAATGACCTGCAAAAACTACAGAGGCATAACTTTACTATGTACATCGTACAAGCTTTTCTCTTCTCTTTTATTGAAAAGATTGTGTGTTTATGCAGAAGAAATAATAGGTGATCACCAATGTGGATTCAGGCAAGGAAGAGGCACAACAGATCAGATTTTCACAATGAAGCAGATCATGGAAATGTTACGAATATAACACAGATCTGCACATGATGTTTGTGGATTTCCGCCAACCTTTTGATAGTGTCAAGAGAAACAAGATGATAAAAATATTGCAAGAAGCCGGAATTCCAAGAAAGCTGATCAACCTCATAAATCTGACAATGGACAACACAACAGCTCAAGTAAAGGTGAGAAATAAACTGAGTCAAACGTTTAGGGTTACAGCCGGAATCAGACAGGGAGACGCTCTATCAGCCACAATATTCAACCTAGTAGGCTAGGTCAATATTTAGAGGCTAGGTCTGAAAGGAACAATTGTAAATAAAACATCTCAAGTGCTAGCCTATGCAGACGATGTAGTTCTGATTTCCAGAAATCAAAATAATTTAAAAGAACTCTTCTGCAAAATGAAGGATGAAGCACAAGTTTTAGGTCTAGAAATAAATGTGGAGAAGACCAAGTACATGAAAATGTCAACAAATGAGCGAAGAAGACAAGTGAACAACCTAAAAATAACAGATGATTGCGAAGTGGAAGGCGTCAGTGAATTCAAGTACTTGGGTGTAACACTGACCAATGATAACAAAACCAGTCACGAAATATGCAATCGCATCATGATGGGAAACCGAGCTTATTTCACCAACCAAAATATTTTCAAGAGCAGGCTAATCACCCGTAAAACAAAAGAAAAAATGTATAAAACATTGGTAAAGCCGGTTGTAATATATGGGGCTGAAACTTGGACAATATTGAGCAGAGATGAAAGAGCACTGAGATGTTTTGAGAGAAAGATGTACAGAAGAATATGGGGTCCAATATGTGAAGGTGGTATATGGAGAGGCAGATATAATTGTGAAATAGATGAAGCAATTGGGGAAGAAAATATTATACGCACCATAAAAGCAAGAAGAATCAAATGGCTGGGTCATGTAGTGAGAATGGCGGGTGAGAGAGGACCGGTTAGGATAATGGATGATATAGTGATAGGGACGAGGAGGAGAGGAAGGCCAAGGAGAAGATGGATTGGTGACGTGTTGGGTGATCTGCGTGTGCTGTGAGTGACAAACTGGCGGCGGAGAGCACAGGATAGACAGATGTGGAGGCGTCATGTTGAGGAGGCCAAAGTTCACCATGGACTGTAGAGCCACATAAAGTAAAAGTAAAGTAAGTAAGATAAATAGGCTACCCAAAAATCGACACTCATCATTAATAATAAGATTAATATTATTGACTGATACATAAGTATCCATTTCTAGTTTCTCATAGTCTTTCTCAGAGTTCAGGATGCTATAGGTAATTTATAAATCATCTACATATAAAGTTTTATATCTGCTCCTAATTCCTAATCCACTCTTTACAGTATACCATTGATGTAAATATTAAGAGAAACTGACCCAGAGCTGAATCCTGAGTTAAACTTAAACCTTTTTGATTACCTACACTCAGGGCCGGACCGGGACCCCTAGAAGGGCACTGCCTTTCACTTAAGAAAGGGCGCATCCTCTGGTGAGGGGGGGGTGTGTTTGTTCTTAAGGGGGGGTGTATGAACCTGTATAAATCTAAACTTAAACTTTAAAAATAACTCAATGATGTTTGAAAGCTTGAAAATGAAATATTTTTATTAGATAATAAGGGATTCTGTTCTGAATTCAATGATAAAATTGAACTTCAAATTGATTTATATTAATGCATATTAAAAGCATTCTCTTAGATCAATAATGAGAATTTGCAAGTAGAAGAAATAATTTTTTGTTGAAATGTGATTCAGTACATTTGGGAAATGGAAAAAATGAAATTTTGAATGGATAGAATAAGGAAATTTTACATTGAATTAATTCATCTAGTAGTATACACTACTTTTAATTCCAAGCAACTAATTCGCTTGCCATATATGTTATCAAATTAACCACGCCAGACCGAGTTCGCTACCTGCAGACGGTTTAAAAATTCGCTTGGCAAGCGGTACCATAGTGAAACTACCGCCGACGAGGTACTACTTCGGCGAGAGCAAGCTTGGTGTGGCGTGTTCTATTTGATAACATGGTAAGCAATTTTTAAAACTTCGTTACTGTAGCAGGAGCGAGCTCAGTATGGCGTGGCCTTGAAGGCTTAGTAAGCCAATAAAATTCTTGTAAATGTATTATAAGCCATAAAATACTGTATCCTACTCTTTTTAATTGCCCATATTGAATGTACATTTTTATTTAAAAAAATAGTTTGATTAGGTAAGAAAACTGTCTAAACTGGAAAACGAGCTTTTGAGCCATACATACATAGGCTACATGTACAAACATTTTCAAAAATACGCATGTGTGTCGAAAATTTTTAAATTGGGAAAACAATTGAGATAATTTTACATGAAAAGTGGGGGGGAGGCAATTTTTCACCCAGCCAAGGGCTATTAATTTTTATAAAAGGCTCGAGGCATGGATTCAATGGGTATTCAATTTCAAAATCATATTTAATTTGTAATTGACAACTGTCTTCTCCAACCTGTCAAAGATAATAATTATTAATTTTTTATTTTTTCCAGATTTTTGAGACAATCATCACATATTTTATCATTTTAATCCAACTGAATGAATCATTCAAGCTGAACCAAATGGATAGCAAATGAATCAACATAATTTATCTCATAAATGCATAAAAAATACAACTTCTAAACAAATAAATTTAGGCTTATCTCAGGCCCGGACTGGCCCGCCGGCCCACCGGCCCGTGGGCCGGTGCGCCCTTCAATCTTGCGCCCTCGAGTAACTTATAGAATCGAAATATGCTCCGGATAATCTATTGAGATACAAATTCAAACTTGAAATCCCTCTAGAGAAGATAGAAATAGAGTATTACGCATGTAAGAATGAGCTATTAAATTTAATCACAAAGTTTTTCGAAATTTGATATTTTTTAGTGAATGGTGATTTTAGTGATATTCTTCGTGTTTTGGACTCTCTTGATTCGGAAGAACTTTTGAAAAATCAAATCTCAGTGTATAACATCAAGAAATACCATGATTTCCCATTGACGGAAATCAAGGTTATGGTGCCGGTGGAACTTCCTTTTGGAACTCCCCACCGAATACGGCATAAGAATGAATGAACAAAGTGAGAAATTGAATCACCTCCTTTTATTCTCGGTAGCGTATTAACAATTTGCCTGTCGCTCGAAGGCGCCCAGTAGCTCAGGATGAGATCCCACAAATTCTCTAAGAGGCGCCCCATTCATGAGACAAAATTGAAATGAATGGAATGCATCATTTTCAATCTGTCCAAAAATCCTCAATCACCGCTATTTAAAGCTGCAATAATCCAAAATCAGCTTTTTTTTGTTTCTCATTTTTCTCTAATTTCAAATTTTTAAATTTTGAGGCTGCCTTTATAATGTGAAGGTACTTTAGTGCCTAATCTTATGCAAAGTAAGAAATTGAATGCAACCAGTTAGGAGTTTGTAACTTTGATGATTATTGAGATGATGAGCGAAATAAGATTGAAAACTCAATTTTATAACTTCAAAGAAATAGAAATAGAATAGAAGGTTGTTAACGTGTTTTAAACTAGGTGATATTGTTGGAAATTTGATTCTAAAGAAAAAATGTTCAGTAGGTAATAGATGTTTTTTGTCTAAAACGCACCCAAACCTACCAAATCAGTATTTGAAGAACACGAAACAGTCAAGAAGGCATTTTAAAAAAGATTGAGGGTTGGTTAATAATAATAACCTTCGGTTGGTTAATGATATAAAACCTTCACTTTGAGGAGCTTTTTGGAGGGAGTGATAACGCGCCGGTCTGATAACCAAAGGTTATCGAACCTCTGTTCGATCCTCAGCCAGGGAACAGTTTCTTGACCTCAGCACAATCTTATAAATACCACCATCTCGTCTTTCGAAGGAGACGATAAGCCGTCGGTCTGCCTAAAAATTAGTTGTCATCTCTCGTCATCATCCCTCTGATTATTCACGCACAGGGCTAAGAAGCCATGTGGGCATCGCCCTCAGAAAAAATATCAAAAGCTAACAGGTCCCAATCATCATTGTCGGTTGATGTTATTTGTGCTGGATACAGAATGGTTAAAATCGTAAAATTGCTTCTGTTCAATTTATTATAGCCAATCCGACGGCTTGTTAAATTTGGAGGCGTGAATACGACAGAATCACCTCCTCTTGTTAGTTTTTCTCGTTATTTTCAAACTTCTCCGGCTCAGAAGAGTTAAATAATTTGATGATCAATTTAATTGAGAATTCAATAAAAACCTATTCAGAGGAAATAATCAACCCAGAAAAAATAGGGTTCTCAGTTCAATGTAACAAAGTTGAATTTGAAAAATGTACGATGAAAATATTCGTTTCAATTATACTGCCTTTTAGAAACGAATAGAAGATAATTAAAGTAAGTTGCTTAGAATTCTTTAAGAATTAGAAGTAGTGTATACTATTTTTCCATTTCCCGAATGTACTGAATCACAATTCAACAAAAACTTATTTTCTCTAGGCTACTTGCAAATTCTCATTATTGGTCTAGAGAATGCTTGATATGTGCATTAATATAAATAAATTTCAAGTTCAATTTTATCATTAAATTCAGAACAGAATCTCTTTTTATCTAATAAAAATATTTCATTATCAAGCTTTCAAACATCATAGAGTTATTTTTAAAGTTTAAGTTTAGATTTAGATTTATTTCAGGTTCATACACCCCCCCCCCCACAATGAACAACAACAAACCCAACCCCCCCCCCACCATAGGATGCGCCCTTTCATAAGTGAAAGGCAGCGCCCTTGTAGGGGTCCCAGTCCGGCTCTGGCTTATCTATTCGATCCAGCTTGTATCTTTTCATTGAACCAAATTTTGCATTTCTCTATATGTTTGTTCCGCATTTACGACAAAAAGCGGCAATACATTCTGATGAAATTTGACAGGAATGTTCCTCTTGAAATTGCGCGTCGATGTATATGGAAAGTTTTTTGAAATATTGCGTTTTAAGGATAATATCAAAGGAAAAGGAATTACCTCCATATTAAAATATTACTGTACCATTTATACATTTATGTAATAATAATATGAACATAGGAGAATTCAGACTAAGTATAGCTTAAGATAAGTTATTCATGCTTAACCAGCTGTCGAGTTTATAATTGATTGCATGCAATGACGCATGTAATTAATGAAACTCAACATAAATAAGACTTATATGCCGGGTTTTTCCCGCTTTTGCAGCTTTTGGGTTTTGCAGCTTTTTGCTGCAAATTTTGTCAACACCTGTGAAGATGTTCCCAACTCGTTCAAATTTTAATAAAAATCATGTCATAATATAATTCTGAATTTGAGTAATTTTGTACAATCAAAATAAATTTTTCATCCCTTCTCAATTTTGAAATAATGATGATAGAATTTTTTTTGTCCAGATTCCAATTAAAATTACGTCATCATTTAGTACTCAATTTCGTTTCAATTGAACCACCAAACAAAAAATTTTTACCCCTTCCCATTTTAGGGTAGAAGTCATTGAAAAGGGGTGACTGGACCCCATCCTGAGCCAAATACCAAAACAAAGCTAGAATTTATTATTATTTTTATGATAGAAGATCAGCTGGTGCGGCCTGACAAGCATAAAAGTGCTGCAAATATTTGCTGCAAACGAATAGGTCACGATTCATTTTTCTCAGCAGCAGCTAGTTGAGATTTCAGTTTCATTTCAGACAGCTGAGTAATGGTGAGAGGCGAGTAGGCGAGTACATTAAGCAATATCAGCTGATTTGCTATCATTGAAATAATATTGTACAAAACATTGAATAAATTTAAAACTCTAGCTTTGTTTTGGTATTTGGCTCAGGATGGGGTCCAGTCACCCCTTTTCAATGACTTCTACCCTAAAACGGGAAGGGGTAAAAATGTTTTGTTTGGTGGTTCAATTGATACGAAATTGAGTACTAAATTATTGCATAATTTTAATTGGAATCTGGACAAAACAATTTTATTTCATCATTATTTCAAAATTGAGAAGGGATGAAAAATTTATTTCGATGGTACAAAATTACTCAAATTTAGAATTATATTATGACATGATTTTTATTAAAATTTGAACGAGTCTGGAACGTCTTCACAGGTGTTGACAAAATTTGCAGCAAAAAGCTGCCCATGCGGCCGTGCCCTTAGAGTTGAGGGACCCTCAATTTTGATGAACAGCTGACATTTTCTATTATAAGTATTGTCAGGGAATATTTTACCTGGCAGTAATTAACTCAAGCTAGAGCATTTGAAATTCAAAAAAACCCGCCTTCATGACGTCATGACTGTCAAACACAATTCACCCTTCTCTTGTGATCACGTGGATGCCGGTACACCGGCTAAGAGGTTATCCCGCCAAATCATAATGCTCATATTATTGTATCACAAATTTATTATAAATTATTTTATAAAAATTATTCATGTAACTCATGCATAGCTCACTCATGCCCTGAACTCAATTTGGAGTTATTTGGCTGTAATTAATATTTTTCATGTGCTACAGTGTCTTGTCATAATTGCAAGCATATTAATTGATTAATTGCTTAAGTTGGCTAATTGCCAAAAAATCTGTCGTCAGCTGTAGGAGGAACCCTTTTCCGGGAAGAAAGAATTCTTCTAGAAAGAGAGACGGTTCAAGACTAGAATGATTTCCTGATCCACATAAATTATTTAATTTTATCTGTGATAATCCTAAATAAGTTCCTATTTTTCTCACTGTAGCACTTGAAATTGGGTAATAGCTTTTTTGTATTAATGTTTCCATGTTAAATGTCAAATATTTGAACCGTCTTAAAATAGTTTGTGAAATTGTGAACTTCAAGTGAATGTGAAACCAAATTCGTCGCTGCTTCATCCACGAGGAGTCCATATACCGGTATTTATTCAAATACTAGACTGACCAGCCGATCAAGTGAGTGTTGCAATAATATTTAAATCCTGATCAGGTATCACAATTGCATGAGAAACATTTAAAAATCATAGTTCAGTGCGCGGCCAAATGTACATTCTCCACGTGTCTCACACGCAAAGAACCAGTTGAATTTATATTAAAAAGACCGTTCAAATATTCCTATAATTTAAATAATTCGTTACCAACGTTCTCACACAAAAGACTTTAAAACAATTTATCAATTCAACCAAAGACTTTCTTTCATGAACTCTTTTAATAAATTTACCTTGCAGTATTTCTTACAATTAATTGAATTTGCTCATTACTTAAAGTATTTAATAAATCAAAATTTTCAACATTAACTTGCTTATTTAGACTTTCCTTGCCTGGTAACTTGACAAAAATGACAAAAAAACCGTGGCCCGGCCATGAAAGAATTTAATAAAACTCATCATGTCAATATTAAGTACCTACTAAGTACTATTTCGTACCTCCAATCATGGAATTATTACCTCACAATTGACGGAGATATTCAATATTATAACATGGGCGGGCCAGCGACATGCCTCCCCGGCCATGGCCGAATTTGATCGAACTGATAATGAAAATTGAAAGTACCTATCAAGTACTATTTAGTACCTCTAATCTCGGAATTATTACCTCAAAGATAACGGAGATACGGCAAGAAAATAACAAAGGTCAATGACCTCTCAGCCCGGCCATGTCCGAATTTTAAAAAAATGACCATGTAAATCTTAGGTACCTATTAAGTACTATTTCGTACCTCAAGAAAAATTAATTTATCATGAAAAATAACCGAGATATAGCACAATGAAGTTTGGGGTCAATGACCTCTCAGCCCGGCCATGTTCAAATTTTGAAAAAATGACTATGTAAATTTTAGGTACCTATTAAGTACTATTTCGTACCTCCAATCACGGAATTATTACCTCAAAGGTGACAGAGATATTCAATATTATAACATGGGCGGGCCAGGGACATGCCTCCCCGGCCATGGCCTAATTTGATCAAACTGATAATGAAAATTGAAAGTACCTATCAAGTACTATTAAGTACCTCCAATCTTTGAATTATTACCTCAAAGATAACGGAGATATGGCAAGAAAATGACTAAGGTCGATGACCTCTCAGCCCGGCCATGTTCGAATTTTTAAAAAATGACTATGTAGATCTTAGGTACCTATTTAGTACTATTTCGTACCTCTAATCACGGAATTATTACCTCAAAGGTCACAGAGATATTCAATAATATAACATGGGCGGGCCAGCGACATGCCTCCCCGGCCATAGCCGAATTTGATCAAACTGATAATGCAAATTAGAAGTACCTATCAAGTACTATTTAGTACCTCTAATCTCGGAATTATTACCTCAACGATAACTGAGATATGGCAAGAAAATTTCAAACGTCAATGACCTCTCAGCCCGGCCATGTTCGAATTTGGAAAAAAATTAGTATGTAAATCTTAGGTACCTATTAAGTAGTATTTCGTACCTCAAGAAGAATTAATTTATCATGAAAAATAGCCGAGATATAGCACGATAAAATTCAGGGTCTAAGATCTTCAGCCGAGGCGAAGTTCTTATGGAAATAGTCTTGCCAAGCAAAGAAGACCCTCTGGCTAGATGAGAAAATGATTCCAGCTCGGTCAATATTGGTTAAAAAAAATATTATTTTGGTCTCAAATTGTAGATCAGAATGTTTTCTAGGATTGAGAACAAATCAATAATTTTATGACCAATATAGACCGAGCTGGCGTCATTATCTTATCATGCCAGAGGGTTTTCTTCGCTTGAACAGACTAGACTATACACCGTATACGGAAGCTGTATATAGTCTGTCCAAGCGAAGGAGACCCTCTGGCAAGATGAGAAAATGACTCCAGCTCGGTCAATATTGGTTCAAAAAGTATTGATTTGATCTTAAATTGTAGATCAGAATGTATCCTAGGATTGAGAACAAATCAATAATTTTTTGACCAATTTGGACCGAGCTGGAGTCTTTTTCTCATCTTGCCAGAGTGTCTTCTTTGCTTGGACAGACTAGACTATACACCGTATAATTATGGAAGCTGTAAATAGTCTGTCCAAGCAACGAAGACTCTCTTGCAAGATGAGAAAATGACTCCAGCTCGGCCAATATTGGTTCAAAAAATATAGATTTGGTCTTAAATTGTAGATAAAAATGTTTCCTAGGATTGAGAAAAAATCATTAATTTTTTAACCAATATAGACCGAGCTAGAGTAATTTCCTCATCTTGCCAGAGGGTCTTCTTTGCTTAGACATACTTAGAAGTGACTTGCGAGTCCATTCACGTAATGAAGTTAATCAATTATTATATTTTCTTGATGTATAATCTTAAAACTGACTTCGTAAATATCAACTACCTGGTTTCAAGTATATTTTAGCCCCAATAAGATAATAAGTACCTCAAAAAATATCGTGAAAATTTGAAAATTTCAAATTTTCTCAGCCCGGCCATGAGCAAAATTGACAAAACTGATTATGGAAATATTAAGTACCAATCAAGTACTATTTAGTACCTTCAATCAAAAAGTTTATATCTCAAAGGAAAAGGATGAAATTGAGATTCTTAAGTTTGATGCGTATCCAACCCTACTAGACGTTCAAACTGTTGGGGTTGGTGAGGAGTATCAGTAGTAGTAGAATGCCGGTTCTGGCGCACCTAAAGGACATTGCATCCCAAGGTCACTTTTGACAACTCATCCAATCTAACATCACCACAACCTCCTTCCTCCCACCACCATCACACCACCAACATTCCTCCCTCCATCACCCTCACCACCACCCCACCCCCTTGCAGATGACCATCATCCATCACCCCCCCTCACATTTTCCATTGCAGATGAGCAGTGTATAATTACTACAACTGTTAGTGATAGTGATGATAGATGTTGGTGTATATAATCCAATTTCAAGGACAAAAGAAGCTTGGAATGTTGTTGAAATCCTTAGAAAGGAAAATAAGAGTGGAGAAATTGACATGACAAGCCAATTCATCACCTTTATACATGCAATTATTGGGAAGTTGAACCTTTGAACCAGATGCCTCTTCATGCACACAATATACTTGAAATTCCCCAAGATTTGATTCTTGGTCTCTTGACACTGATCCACAAGAAGGGACCATGTGGTAACTGTACAAATTAACAAGGCATAACAGTATTAACAAAATACAGAGGGGAGACTGTATGAACACATAGTAAAGAAGAGAATTCCAGAAAAATAAGTATGGTATAGGAAAAGAAAAAACTGCAAGACACTATTGTACAGATAATACATTTACAATTAAACAAATCATTTAGAGAAACCCTACAATATTGCACCAATACTGAGACTTTTAAGAAGTCTGAATTGATAAGCAATAAATGAACATTGTAGAGGCCAGCAATCAGACAATACCAGACAGTCAGGTGGCATAGAAGATAAGAGCCACCAGCTGGCTATTACAATTGATTTCCTTATTTTCAAGTCAGTTCTCACTCTGCTTTCCTAAGTGAAACAATGCTAAATTTCTTTGCCATAACTATAATATTTATCATTATTATTCAAAATAGTAAATAAAATTTGCATTATACAGTCCATTAATTTGCTAAGACCGCCCTAACAAACATAACATTATTTTGTGCTGTCAGAGAATTAGATGGACTGTAACAAAATGTTACATGCATTAAGTTAATCAGTACAGTTATCTTGTTTTTGAAAATAAAATTCCAACAAACAACTGCCTCACTCTAATTTTGCAATAAGTTTGAGTGGGATAGAGCTTGTTTGTCTGTTATGTTGTCTGTAATATTTTCCATATTCTACAAGTACTTTTTGCTTTGATAACAAGTCTTTGTGCTCTCTCTACTTCTCTATCCTTTTCTTACGTAGTTCTTTTTAGATGACTTGCTACATTACTCTCTCTTTTCTTCTCAAGATTCAGACTTGTACTTTTTGGTAGGCTTCTGATCTGATTCTATTAGTGCTGCTTTGCTCAAGTCAGTCTGTCCACAGAGTTGGAAAGATGCAGAACACTTTCTGTTCAAGGTTATTTCTAATGATTCTTCTCCTAAGTTTCAGGATGTCTTTATTTGTAGTTTTTAGTATAAAGTAACAATGAAATAATTTTTTTTAAGAATCAAATTTTCCAAAGTTCCTGTAAAATTTATCATTCAATAGTAAAGTTAGTGTTCTGTTATTGTCAATAATATATTCATCTGAATCATGGATTACTGTATCCAAATCCGCTTTTAAAAGGTAACTATAAAATTTTATCTAGTATTTTTGTTTGAAAATATTTTGTACAATTAGTATTTTAAAAATGACAAATAATAATTTGAGTATACAATCCTTGTAGATTCCAGATAATAAAATTTAAATTTTTCATTATTGAAATTTAAAGTTTTTATCATTATTCAAATTATTTCATTTGAATTTTTGTAATTTTGAGTAATGTAATTATTGTTAGTAATCTCATTATATTGTAACAGGTTCTGTTAAATTAAAATTGTTCATTTGTATTATGAAGTCTCTGTTTTCTGAGTTCATCTGCAAACAGAGTTAATAGGAAGTTTATAAGGAAACTAAATTGGTTTTATATTGTTTTTATCCTAACAGCAGTTCCAGCTTTACCCACTGAGAGTTCTATCGATTTTCCAGCTTTACCCACTGAGTGTTCCATCAATTTTCCAACTTTACACACCAAGATTCCAGGTATACCCAGAACAACCTCAACCTTACCAAGATGTCAAGCAGAATCCATTCAATACCACATTTACAAGATGGCAGTTTCTGTGGAGTACAGAAATTTCAGTATTTCCAGAGGTAACATTCAGTTGATACTAATGGCAGACTCCAAGAAATCATACACAGAAGCAGTTAGGCATTTCAACAAAAGTATTGTCATATATCAAAAGTGATCAACAAAAATAGTGAAGTGAAAAAGTGTTTAAAAGCATATTTCTTCAAGTGTTGGGGCCCCACTTCTACCAAAATTGAGGTATTTGAAAATGTCCATTTACTGTTTTACTGCATCATATGGTTTCTATAAATTCTTGTAATTTTTGGGTTATTCTGTTTTGTCAATTTTTGATATTTCTTTTTATAATATAATTTGGAAATTTGATTTTCACTTCCGTCTTTTCAATTATGAATAACCCCTTTGTCAGACTTAGTATAATATTATGAGATAAGAGTTGATTGCTTATTGAATTTGATAGTTTGGTTAATTTGTTTTCTTGAATTTGAATAATTTCTGCCATTTAGAAATTGTGAAAAGATTGACAGAAATTATTCTAAAATTTGAAGAGATGATTAACCAACTAAGTAAATAAAACAAAAATCCCGTTACAGGACTTTATAAAAACTGGGAATAGTCTGTAAAATCTGTTTGTTACAGATAAGGGCATACAGCAAAGCTGTTGCCTCTCTCCAACAAGAACAACTTGAAGAATCTTTCAAGGATAATTTGTTAAGGAACCCCCCATCTTTTGTAAAAGTTGATAGATCTTGGCAAAATAAAGCATATTGTTTTAAGTTCTTCAAGATGGTTGAAATGCATAATATATCACTTGTTGAATTTGAGTGCTTTTAGTTCATTCTGATGTGCCAAAAAAAACACAGTACTATTTGTGTTCAAATGCATCATGGAAGTCATTGATTGGAAATAGTTGCATTTTGGCTCATTTTTTATCATTATCATTTCATTTAATATAAAATTATAATAAAAGAGGGGATTATGTTATACAAACTGAGCCCAAATATGAAAGACAATTATTATCTCCGGAGGATCTTGGAATATACATTTCTAGCTCATCATACTAAATTAAAAACTGGGAAAGGTGAGATATTAGTTTCTCATGAAAATACCACTATTTAAATCAAAGCTTGGTCCTTGTTCAAGATAAAGGGTTGAATTTGACTCAAATCTCTTGGAAATGTTATTGGCTAGGATGAGTATCAGAAATCTGTTCTCTATCTCACGCTTTGTTTTTGCATGAATTGCAAAAAACTAAAAACAGAACCAAAATTAAGTTGTTTTCTTGTCACTCTGTATTGTGCACACCTCATAATCCATTGCAAACTTATATTGAACTTATTTGGGATGCCCAAAGTAGATTGAGACAATTTCCAGCCCTACATTAATTTTTTTGGAACCAGAAGTCAAATTTGCCTAAACTATATACCTATTACAAAAAACTTACAAATTTTTAAAAATTCATAGCTTGGAACTCATTGATTGTAGAAAAATTAGATAGATACTATCCTCTTGTGAATTTTATACCCAAAACAATAGAATGATTATTTTTCACCTAAGAACGTTTCCTTTCAAAGTAAATTAAAAAAAAAACTGAAGAAAGGAACCAAAATTCTGCAGTTTGCTGTGCACCCTGTATGAAATGGTACTCAGGATGCATCAAATTTGCACATAAGTCTTACTTGTAGTGCCCAGAGTGAGTTGAGATCATTTCCCGATCTCCATTCACCTTCTAGGACCTAGAATTCAATTTTTCTGGAGCAATTACTATGAATAAAAGGGGGTGAACAACAATGGGCTGTAGGGGGTTGTTGCACCAAAATAGCACCTGGCAACATCCAGATTCATAATCAGCATGCTTTTCTGAGTAGGAAACCGTTGAGAAAGTGTGGTCCTCATATTTTGCATACTAAACTACCCCTGCCCCTGCACCTACTAAAACTGCCCCTGGTCTATCAGATGATATACTTTCATTGAAGTCAGCTGAGATATTTCAGATAGGTTTTAAAGTAAGTTTTTCTTTATGCAAAACGGTTTGACAGTTGACCACAGGCTAACAACAAGTGCTGTGATTGGCTACAGTTATTTGACTGTAGCCAACCGTTGGACTGTTACCTATGAAGGAAAACATTATTAAAATAATTATAGAGACTGATGCCCGGTTTTCCAACCGGCAAAGAGATGCCGACAAAGAGCATGACTGTGTCCACTGCATTGCTGACTTCTTTGCACCAACTTTTGGAATTGACGCATAATCTGAATGTACCATGAATACAGAGGGAGAGAGTGAGTGTGTGAGAGAGAAGGATTTACTTCCAGACAGTTGTTTGTTTACAAAACAATGCAACCACTTGTTGACACAAAGCCTCCCATCCCCCCGCCTGCCCATCACTTGGTGCCGCAGTCTCAAGGCCATCAGACATTGTCAAATTCCATAACACTGCCCCCTCCTTAAAACTGTTCTGTCCCAGAACAGTCCAGATCCATCCTGGAAGTGCAAACAGTAGAAGCCAGCACCAATGGATCAACTTGTGTAACCACCCATGGGTTGAAGACACAATAGGTGACGTTGATTCCAGTGTCCTTGAAAATTCTTCCAATCATTGGTCTCACAATCTTCCAGTCCAATCCGTCATAGCCACAGCCCAGTCTTGGGATTCCAAGCTGCTTCACTCCCAGGAATTGAAGGTGAGTTTGTAGATGCATCAGACTTTGCCACAAAGCCTGATATGTTGACTCCTGCTGGGGTAGGTCTTTTGTCACCAAATAGAACAGATGTTGATTCTGATCCTGAAGATGAAGTGCTTTCCCCACAGCCGGATTCTGGAGATTCAATTCATCCAATCTTCCAAACTTTGTCCTGAATACTGTAGCAATTCCTCTTGAAGCTCCCACATTCCTAGCAATGCAATGTGCCAAGGCATAGCTCTTTGGTGGGGTGAATAAGTCCTGGTGACTGATGGCAACATTTCCTTCTTCCAGTGACATCCCTAGGTTGGCCATGAATCCTTCAGAACCAGAGATGGCAGGATGAAGAGCCTTCACCTCTTGAACTCCCCTTGCAGCATTGTCTCCATGATAAGGCGCCAGTCGGTTGAAATGAACAATGTGTGGGGTACCTCTTGGTTTCTTGATCCTGTAGACCACATCATTGATCCTTGTGACCACCTCATAAGGTTCATCCCAGGAGGTTTGCAACTTGGGAGAGTATCCATGACGTCGTTTAGGATTGTACAACCATACCATGTCACCAGCCTGGTATCCTCCATGGTTGGCCTTAATGTCATAGTGCTGCTTCATCATGTCACTGGTGAACTGGATGTTTGTGTGGACGGTTGCATGAATCTCATCCATCCACTTCCAGAGCTTGCTGGTGTAGTCTTCTTGTTCCAAGTCCTCCCCAGGTTTGCATCCACACTCCAAGTCACAAGGTAGTTGCATATCTTGCCCAAACACTATTCTTGCTAGAGTCATCCTTGTAGTCTCATTGACTGTGCTTTGGTATGCCATCAGGAAGAAATGCAGGTGTTGATCCCAGTCCCGTTGATGTCCGGATACCACCTTTGATAGGTATTTTCCCATAGTCCTGTTCATTTGCTCAACCATTCCATCTGATTGGGGGTGCAGTGGTGTTGTCCTAGTCTTGTTGATTCCCAATACTTCACACATCCGAGAAAATACAGCAGATTCAAAGTTTCTTCCATTTTACTTTCAACAAATTCAAATTTACTCTCCAAAGATGTTTCATTTTCTTCCATTTTACTCCCCAATGTACTCACCAGAGCACCCGAATCTGTTTCAAACAAAAAGGTATCTGGGTCCTGACCCTTGGCCAGCAGTGCTTCCTGGAGTCTATCTTGTAGGATAGATTTTACCCCATTTGTTTCTAGTTCTTGCTCCTCAAGCTCTTGCTTCAGTTGGTTTACTTTTAAACTAGTGAGCTTCACACCTTTCCCTGCCATTTCAGTTCACTTTCCACAAATATTACACAGTTCACAAATATGTACAGAAGAGTAACATTCACTCTTGGAGAATAGAGTTCACACACAAAGATGTTCACACTTGAAGATCACAGTTCACTCACTTGAAGATAAAGTTCACACACAAAAATAAAGTTCACACACAAAGATAACGGTTCAATCAATTGAAAATAATAGTTCACTTCACAACGGTACAAGTTTATAGAATTGCCTCAATCAATAGCTACATCTGAACTTCTGACACCAATTGTTACAGGTTTCCACTATAATAAAAGACTTGAGGCAATTTATACTGATTAACTTTATTAATTACACTACTATAACACACTGAAAAGATCAACTATAACAGAACAGAAGATAGCATGAGAGTTTATAACATTTCACAATACAAATTACACTAAGAAATGATGAACAGTCTTTATCATGTTAAACTGATTAGAAGAAATAAGAACTGACAGAATGAATATAACTATGGAGTGTCTATATACAATGTCTGGTTTGTCTATCACACAATAGGGCTGACACAATTGTTTGAACGCTTGAGTAGGACTGACTCTCTGCAAACATTCCTGTCTCTCTATAAAAGGGTATGAAATTGCTAGAGAGTGCTAGAAATGAATAGAGAGTTCTAGTAAATGTTGGTGGGGCTGTAATTACTTCCAGAGGCTTCCAGACAGTTGTTTGTTTACAAAACAATGCAACCACTTGTTGACACAAAGCCTCCCATCCCCCTGCCTGCCCATCACTTGGTGCCACAGTCTCAAGGCCATCAGACACTGTCGAATTCCATAACAATATATATATCCTGTTATAGAACAATCATTCTTCTAACAGGAGAAGAAGTCAGCCAGCAACAGTGATTATTCCTCAAATTTATTGTTATTCTTCAGGTAATTTTGAACTTTGTTCTTGTTGGAGAGGGGCAACAACTTTGCTGTACGCCTTTATCTGTAACAAACAGATTTTACACACTATTTCCAGTTTTTATAAAGTCCATCTGATTCTCTGACAGCACAAAATAATGTTATGTTTGTTTGGGCAATCTTAGCAAATTAATGGACTGTACAATGCAAATTTTATTTACTATTTTCAATAATAATAAAAAATATTGAAGAGGGATTACCAGTTTGTTGATCAAAAAATAAGAACATACACAGGTTTCCAGATGGTGCAAATAGGGTATTGCACGTTATAGTTATGGCAAAGAAATTTAGCATTGTTTCACTTAGGAAAGCAGAGTGAGAACTGACTTGAAAATAAGGAAATCGATTGTAATAGCCAGCTGGTGGCTCTTATTTTCTATGCCACCTGACTGTCTGGTATTGTCTGATTGCTGGCCTCTACAATGTTCATTTATTGCTTATCAATTCAGACTTCTTAAAAGTCTCAGTATTGGTGCAATATTGTAGGGTTTCTCTAAATGATTTGTTCTATTGCAAATGTATTATCTGTACAACAGTGTCTTGCAGTTTTTTCTTTTCCCATACCATACTTATTTTTCTGGAATTCTCTTCTTTACTATGTGTTCATACAGTCTCCCCTCTGTATTTTGTTAATACTGTTATGCCTTGTTAATTTGTACAGTTACCACATGGTCCCTTCTTGTGGATCAGTGTCAAGAGACCAAGAATCAAATCTTGGGGAATTTCAAGTATATTGTGTGCATGAAGAGGCATCTGGTTCAAAGGTTCAACTTCCCAATAATTGCATGTATTAAGGTGATGAATTGGCTTGTCATGTGAATTTCTCCACTCTTATTTTCCTTTCTAAGGATTTCAACAACATTCCAAGCTTCTTTTGTCCTTGAAATTGGATTATATACACCAATATCTATCATCACTATCACTAACAGTTGTAGTAATTATACACTGCTCATCTGCAATGGAAAATGTGAGGGGGGGTGATGGATGATGGTCATCTGCAAGGGGGTGGGGTGGCGGTGAGGGTGATGGAGGGAGGAATGTTGGTGGTGTGATGGTGGTGAAAGGAAGGAGGTTGTGGTGATGTTAGATTGGATGAGTTGTCAAAAGTGACCTTGGGATGCAATGTCCTTTAGGTGCGCCATAACCGGCATTCTACTACTACTGATACTCCTCACCAACCCCAACAGTTTGAACGTCTAGTAGGGTTGGATACGCATCAAACTTAAGAATCTCAATTTCATCCTTTTCCTTTGAGATATCAACGTTTTGATTGAAGGTACTAAATAGTACTTGATAGGTACTTAATATTTCCATAATCAGTTTTGTCAAATTTGCTCATGGCCGGGCTACATGAATATAGTAACTCTAATAATTAAATTTACTTCACCGTTCCACCGCCAATCATGGATTATTGGTCGAGGGGGCATGCATATATTATTGAATTCAATTAATTTCATATCATGTAAGTCAAACTACCAGGCAAGAAATTCATTTGCTATTCTCTTGTGTGAGGACGAATATGAATTGGTTTATTTCATTAATTACCCAACAGTGAGCTTTGCATGAACTTGTTTATGGTTTTGTATAATGCTAATTAAAATTTATTTGAGAGTTTCAGCAATAATTTACTCTTAAGATTTAATTATTATTAGAATTGAGTTTGAACTGTTGAATAATATTTGCTTGCAGACTGCATTAATTCAATTTCAGGGAATGAATAATAAGCATCCAATTTAATGTTTATCCTTATTGTATTATTTGTAACTGTATGCTTGTTTAAGCTCAGTAAAAATTACTTACGTACGTCGTGAACATTGCTACATTGGGTCACACCTGCACTTCACTACAGACTACACAATTTCGTGAGATTGAGACATTGAATTCATTCACCATGGCCGAAAATAAGGAGGCTTCGTCAGTAATTGATTTGGATGAATCGAATACCAGAGATAGAAACACAGGCAGCATCTCATCCGTGAATTTTTGTCCTGAAAATCTAGCTCAGATGTCATCAACTCAAATTGGAACGCCCGAGCCAGTCAATAACCAGGTTGATCAACAATTGGATGATTCCGAAACACACTTTGAATTAGAAGCAGGTAAAGTTGATTCCCCCAAAACTGAACCACCTTCTCCAAAAACATTTGCTGCTATGTTCGATTTAATACAATGTATGAGCAAGCGAATGGATACTATGAATAAGAGCATTAATAATGTTAATTCTAGGCTGGATACTGTATCAAAGGAACAGTCAAAAGACGCCCAGGTGCAAGCAGAAGCTACGCGAAAGCTAATAGATACTGCAATGATTCGGTTAGAAGGAAGCCTCAAAGAAGCTACTGATCGGCTTGACAAACGAGTTGACGATGTAGGAGCCCGTTTTGAAAAAGATTTGAAGGAAGGTTTAGAGAGAATGAGTAAAGAAATAGACGATAAGCAAACAGCATTTTCTCTACAACAGTCTGAAAAATGGGATGCATTCCAGACGAGCAGGGCCGTATTTCTAAATAGGCTAAGTAGGCTGCAGCCTAGAGCGGCAAATTTTCGAGGCGGCAAATTGGAAAAAATCAAAATTTATAAAATAATTTCAAAAAATAAATTAAATTTTCTCTACGATTTCTGAATTCACTTTGAAAAACATGACCTACTAGTAATTCTTAGAACGTAGTAGCCTATTATTTTAGTGCATATAATCGGTTTGGTCTCTGAATACACTAATAGTACGGTGCAATTAACCTCAACATCCAAAGAGAAAGAACGATTCCTATGCCAACTTGTTCTCTACAGCCCTTTTGAATGATAAAATGTAATTTTGGGGTTTTGGGGTTGTAAGGTTTTTTATTTAAAATCGGTGTAGCACATGAACTACTGAACATAGAAGTGTGAATCTGGTCTCAAATTAAAGAGAAATTAATTTCGCCGAGAGGGATTTTGAAATACAGATGCAAGTGTTTCCAATTCAAAGTTACTAACTTTCAAAGTAACGGAATAATTCCTGAGAAAAAATATGGAGTTTTCAAAAAAATGTATCTTGGAAACAGTTGATGATACGGAGTAGTAATTGGTCTCAATCTCTTCCAAATTTTGTTCTCTTGAAATAGCATGCATGGAATTTTTCCTTCCGACGCTTGGTTCGGCACCTGTTCACGAAAAACTGAAATTTTGCACCTTTCAACTCACCTACCCTCAAAACCCGACGCTCAAAAGGGTGTAACTTTCTACCAAACATAGAAAGGTTTGTGTATTGTATAGGACAAGTTGGCGTAGGCATCGTCCTTTCTCTTTGGATGTTGAGGTTTGAGTCTAATTGCACCGTAAACTTAAAATATGTTAATGTATATATTAAAATATACCTTATTTGAGACTTAAAGTGGTATTTTTAGACATAAAATCATATCACGAGTTGCAATGCTTAAAAAAAGTATTGAATTTCATTCATGCAAATTTCTAGACACCCCGCCGGCTACAATTCACGAAAAACTGAAATTTTGCACCTTTCAACCCCCTCCCCCAAAAACCCGACGCTCAAAAGGGTGTGAGGTTTTACCGAACAATAAAAGCTTCCTTTGATAGATGTTGAAGGAGGCTATGGTTGTATAGAACAAGTTGGTATAGGAATCGTCCTTCCTCTTTGGATGTTGAGGTTCGGTCTTTTTTTGAACTAATTGCACCGTACTATGAAGTCCACGGGATATTTTTTGCTACATGCCCATCTATATTTATATATCTTACTATCTTACTACTGATTTGGCTCTGACTGCCGCTTACCCACGTATCCCTCTTAATCCATAACGAGTCGGAATAAGCAAAGTATAACGTATACTAAGTCTCAAGGAGGCGGCAAATTTACATTTAGCCTATAGGCGGCATACTTTCAAATCCGGCCCTGCAGACGAGTATGAAAATACAATTTGAAGATCATCAAGCTAGCATTGATAAGAAATTTGAGGGTATTAACAATACTATAGCCGAAAAGGTTAATGTGGCGACTGGAGATATGAGAGAAAAAGTAAAAGTTTTACAAGAAAAACAAGAGCATATGGCTTCCACTCTAGGAAATTTGGAGACCGCGCAAGCTAACCTAACTTCTACTCTACAGCTTGTACCTTGCGATAGCAATCAATGCACTTTGAAATTGAAGAAGACAAACGATAGATTACAATTACACATATCTTCTACTACTGAATCTATTAAAAATTTGCATCAACGAGTAGATAGGGTAAACAGTGCCAACTCTTATATTACTGCAGACCCACGTAGACTCAACAACATTTCACCAAACCTAAGAAACTTTGATCCTCAAAATGATTCAATGAACGCTATCAAATTTATTTGTCAGATACAAAGTAGACAGGACTTGAACGAATTTTCATGGTCTGAATAGAAATTGGTACTTTGTAGTTTGCTGAAATCAGATGCACTCATGTCGTTCTTATCTCAAAAAGATAAATTCAACTCATTAGAAGAATTTCTATTGAACTTCAAAACACAATATTGGTCTACAGAATCGCAGCAAGAATGCTTGTTTGAAATCCTAAACAGTCATTTTCAGCCAAATATTCATATAACCTACCCAGCTTAACTCGCAAATCTAAGGTACAAAAACACTTTCTTAGATGAGCCTTTATCAGAAACCAGCCTTGTTTCCATAATTTTGAAAGGACTTCCAGAACAAATTTGTCTTATTGTTGCAGCTGAGAATTCACAAAATCTCAAGGAACTCAAAAAATCTCTTCGTAGAATTCATGTTGTTACTAATTCCAAGTTAGGACACAGATCAAGTATTACCTTAGAAAATGAAAACAAACAAGCAAATAATAATCAACGAGAAAAATAATACACACATCAAAGAAAGGAAGGTCAATTTATGGAAAGAGAAGGTAATGGTAATAATAATCAATTTAATAGACAAAATAGAACATCAAATAATAACAGAAATACAAAGTGGTACAATCAAAATCAAAACAGTTCACGTTCGCAGCAGACGGATTTTGAATTCATCCAACCGACACAGCTGACTTTGATGCAGAGCAACAATGCCGGGCGACCAGTTGTAGAGAACCAGCCCAGCAGTTGCGTCGTTGTGACGTGTGGAGCGCCATCTACTACGTGGGATTCGTCAACTCCAATCAAGCCAATCGATCGACAGGAGCGCCAAATTACAAAGGTTTTAACCGCAACAAGAACCAACGATCGGATTGACTAGAAGAGAAAACCTTTTTGGCTAACAAAAAGGAAACAAATCGGAGCCCAGCAGACGTTTATGAAGCCTTCAGCAATCTACCGTTCAACAGATCTTGCCAAAAACGACAGCCTCAACAACTCATCTAGTCTGGCCAAACTTTAATATTTGCTACGGTAGACCCAGACCGTACAGCCAGCAAGGAAAAAATGTAAATAGTATTCTACACCTATCATCAGGCTAATCAACTGTAGTCAGATAATCGCACAGCATCATATCCAATTCTATCAGAGCTTCATCTCTGTAGACTGTACTGGAACATCAGAACCTGGAGAAGACATCACAACTTCCAATTGTCAATGCTTCCACGCCAGAATCTATGCCAGAATAATGCCAGCTACCAGAGAAGACATTGTAAAACCAGGATCATCAATGCTTCATCCACAAAGGGGTCTACATGGGATCATCATCACGCATCACCTGCTGAAGTTATCATGTAAGAGATCACTATTGGATGGCAAACGTCACTGACTTACACAAGCATACAGCCTAGATTTTAAGATTAGTGTTATTCATATTATTGTTGTACAATGTATTGTAAAAATTTATACTTCAAGTGCAAAGCACAATTATTATTATATCAATTGATACTCAATCCAAATGCAAAATTGAATTAAAATTGCATAAAAAAGATTAGGATTATCACTTATTGAATATTGAATGTTCTATGAAATCAAATTATGAATAATCTCTTTAGAAACTAATACATTATTGTTCTTGTAATTATTAAAAATAAATTTGAAAAAAACATATAAAAATTTAATACAATCATTATTGCTTACTAAAATAAAACGAAAAACAATACTCTACTTCAGAGAACAATACAAATACTTCATCTATGCTTTAATTGAAATGCAATGTACTGATATTATTTACTAGTCTAGTCTTATTATTGTTAATAATGTTATTTTTGTCACTAATTTTGTGGATCAATGTTGAAGCATTAATACGCCAGTATTCATAAGGAATACATTTGTTGAAGTTAAAATAGGAATCATTTGTGGAGCATGAAAAAAACAATATTTACTATTGTATTATAATATTTATTTACAAAAATAAATCAATGTAGGAATAAAAATGTAAGATGCATCATAATAAATAAGAAAAATGAAAATAAATCATTTGCATGCAATAAACTAGCATGCCTTCAGAGTAATTATTATTTATTGTAAAATTATTATATGAATATAATTCATTATGAATTCATTTGAGTAATTAAATGTAAAAATTTATTCGTTGAAAATGCAAATCAAGAAAAAATTTGAATTGAAATTGATTAACCATGAGGAACTAGTTATTAGTGAAATATTGCAACTATTGTGAATTTAATGAGCTAATAGAATTGAAACTTGAAATTGTTATAAATTTGTGAGCATTATGTGCTTGTAAGAGCTAGAATTAATGATCAATCAAAAATAAGAAAGGGAAACTCATGTGAAAAACAATTTATACTATTGTAAGACTGTCATATTAATAACATTGGTTCATTATAATATTATCAGTTATCAGCCTGTCTATTCAATCTTTAGAGTGATTTAGGCTTGATTACCATAGACTGCCTATAATACTTCCAGCCAATTTTTGTATTGTCAATATAAATAATCACCTTAGGAATTTCTAAATAGAGCATAGAAACTGAAACTCTTGCTCATTATCTGTATTTATTTGGAGTAATCTCCACCTTTGCACTTGTTGCTTATATTTTTTGTAAGACTTAGATATTCTGAACATAATGTGCACCATCAGATATCAAGTCAGTACTTATTTTCCTGTCGTTCAAGGCAATGTGACCTGCGACTTTTGGGCTGAGAGCCTTACCTTTGTAAAGAAATATACACTCATCTGTGATATTTCTGTAGATATTATTTGTATTCCTAATAAAATGTGATATTGACTATGGCTGTGATATTTATGTTTGTTGAATGTTAAGTGTTCTATTTGTTAGAAACTTTATATTAATTTATGGCAGTCTTTCCAGTGTAATAAATCAGTATTATTTAGGATAAAATATTACCAGACACTCAATTGTGATAAAGATTTATTGTATGTGAACCAAAAACCTTTATCAAGGAGGCTATGTCAGGGAATATTTTACCTGGCAGTAATTAACTCAAGCTAGAGCATTTGAAATTCAAAAACGCCCGACTTCATGACGTCATGACTGTCAAACACAATTCACCCTTCTCTTGTGATCACGTGGGTGCCGGTACACCGGCCAAGAGGTTATCCCGCCAAATCATAATGCTCATATTATTGTATCACAAATTTATTATAAATTATTTTATAAAAGTTATTCATGTAACTCATGCATAGCTCACTCATGCCCTGAACTCAATTTGGAGTTATTTGGCTGTAATTAATATTTTTCATGTGCTACAGTGTCTTGTCATAATTGCAAGCATATTAATTGATTAATTGCTTAAGTTGGCTAATTGCCAAAAACTCTGTCATCAGCTGTAGGAGGAACCCTTTTCCGGGAAGAAAGAATTCTTCTAGAGAGAGACGGTTCAAGACAATCAAGTGAGTGTTGCAATAATATTTAAATCCTGATCAGGTATCACAATTGCATGAGGAACATTTAAAAATCATAATTCAGTGCGCGGCCAAATGTACATTCTACACGTGTCTCACACGCAAAGAACCAGCTGAATTTATATTAAAAAGACCGTTCAAATATTCCTATAATTTAAATAATTCGTTACCAACGTTCTCACACAAAATACTTTAAACAATTTATCAATTCAACCAAAGACTTTCTTTCATGAACTCTTTTAATAAATTTACCTTGCAGTATTTCTTACAATTAATTGAATTTGCTCATTACTTAAAGTATTTAATAAATCAAAATTTTCAACATTAACTTGCTTATTTAGACTTTCCTTGCCTGGTAACTTGACAAAAATATTGCATATAAGCAATAATAATTTTAATCATAAATTTTCATGATTACAGAACACCTTTTATGCTTGTGGTGGTCTGGATATTATATAACCATTTCATCGGGAGTATATTGGGTGGAATAAATCGTGAGAATTTATTTTCTAGAGCATTAAATAAAAGCCTACCAAATCCGGAGCAGAGCTCTAAGGAAATAAAAATCTCACAGTGTATAGAATAGTAGACTTGAGGGTCCCTCGAATTTGAGTGAGCTTGGAAAAACCGGGCACAAGTATCCCCTTCATGAATAATGCCCCATCCATGAGAGACTTTGTGAGGTCTACTGTTCACAGAACTACTGGTTACTTTTGAGGCTGAATGAGTTTATGAAAAAAATCCTACTAAAATGCTCTCAACATACATTATTTTATTTTGGCCTTATGACGCGCCACACAAGATACTGTGAATCAATTGCACTGTAATTAAATTGCACTTTTCTGAAAATGTTCAGCCTATTTAATTCATATATATCTTCTGTAAAATTATAGCTATTTTGAAAAAGGCCAATTTATTTCCGCCATTGTGATCTCAGTAACAAAAATGATTTCTAGAGTTCCTATGTAACTCAAATTTTTCCACTAAATTACTTAGTGTAAGGAATCAGCCTGAGAAGTATTCCACATTAGGGACATTCTTCCTGAAACTAGTCTGAGTGTATCGTATCAAATTGATAAATTAAATGTATGAATCGCTAATTAAAAATGTATATAATATTCTTTGCAATAACACTTTTATTGAGTTTATCCTTTACAATAATATATATTTATTGTTGGTGGAAGAATTATTAGATATTGCAGCTCATCAACTGCTGGATAATTATATAATAATAATAATTAATTAGATCTCACCTGCTATTTAGTATACTGGTCAATATTTGCAGTTGCAGAAGTCCTTTGTCTATTTATCACGTCTGCATGGTGACGTCCGTGAAGAGGCATATTCTTCAAGCCGCCGATGAAAACTGTTCATAATATAACGTCCCGTAACATTTTCTGGGATATTTGTGCAATCTCTTGACGAATGTTTTGTTTCAGTTCATCCAGTGTCATCGGCCATTGCTCGTATTCTGGCATTATATTGAACCATTTTTGGGGGAAATGAACGTGGAGGAACTGTGAATGTTAATGCTGAGCGATATTAAAAAATGTTACGCACATTTTTCTTTCCTCAACTACCTCAGTACGGGATGAATGATGAAACAATATTTCAATAAGACGGAGTAACAAGCCATACGGTACAGCCCAAGTGAGTACTACGCATCTTCTTAATAATGACTGTTTTTCCTAATCGTTTAATCTCTCGAAACGGAACGATTCCATTTATTTGCCTGATTGGTAGGCCGATCAGATTTTTTTCGCCACACTCGTATGAAATAAACGGTTTTTCGCCACACTGGTATGAAATGGACTGTTTTACATGCTTTATACGGAGGCCGAAAACGCTCGTTTTCAGGCGAGGTCGCCAGCAACTCGCCGGGAAAATGCATTTTTCGGCCCTAGGGCGGTAAAATAACCTTGAATGTCAGCTGACTGAAGGTTGTTGTCGATTTAAGGGTTAGTCGATCAATAGGTAGCATTCTGGTTTGATTGCATTAAATGTCTGCTGTTTTGGGAGTCAATGTCGACTTATTGGTATTTTGAAGTAAAGGTAGTCTCTCATCTGTTATTTTGATTGTCAAGATCCCTTGTCAAGAGAACTGAACGTTGAAAGTTTTCAAATTAATCAGTAGTTGAATAATAAAGGAAAACTGCTTCAATAACTAATACTTCAACTTTGATAAGATTAAAAATGTTTGTATTGATTAACTGTTGAATAATGATGAATGTGAAATCCATGTTTGAACAAAATTATTGTTGTCAGACTCTGTGTTACTTCGTCTAGCAGGTAAGCCAGCGCCATCTAGCGGCTGATGATGCAACTAGACAAAGCTTCTCTGTTAGCCAATATCTGTCGAAAATCAACAACTTTGAATTGATATTGTACAATTTAGGATGATCATACAAAAATTATCTTGGGCTTAAACGTTTCTGAACTAATAAAATCGAATACACTGATAGTTATAAAGTAATATTCAAAGTAAATATAAATAAAAAGCAAATATAAACTAAATCAATAAACTTTTGATGCAAAGTGCCAATAGCAAGCAGATGGCACCTACTCCAAATTCAGCATAGGGGAAGATAGCATAATAAGGCTACTGGTCTAGCTGTTCATGGAAATGATTAACTGATAATTTTGTTTTGTTTTCATTGATGTTGTGTGCCGAAAAATAAAGTTCGACACCACGGGTCGAAAATGTAATATTCCGTCTATCAATCTTTTCTAGTCCTCGGCCTACGGCCTCGGACTTGAAAACCGATTTCGAGCCGGAAAACGCACATTTTCGGCCCTAGGTACGAAATATACTATTACATGGATCATAAGGAGGCCGAAAACGCTTGTTTTCAGGCGAGGTCCTCAGCAACTCGCCAGAAAAAGCCCATTTTCGGCCCTAGGGCGGTAAAATAACCTTGATTGTCAGCTGACTGAAGGTCGTTGTCGATGTAAGGGTTAGTCGATCAATTGGTAGCATCCCGGTTTGATTAATGCTTTGCATGTCAGCTGATTCGGGAGTCGGTCTATCGGTTTCTCGATTCAAAGGTAGCCTCCCATTTCAATTATTGTCCACGCCGGTGAGAACTTCAATTGTCAAGATAGAGTCGAAGATTACTGATATCTAGCATTGATTTGATGAGCATAGGCTACAATAGTTTGAACCGATACGGTAAGTTACTAAAATAAAAAATATACCTTCCCATTCAATAGTTTGTGAAACCATTCCAGATTTACATCTATTCATATCATTTATTCATAGAAAGTATAATAACAGTCTCTTGATTGTTTATATTTAAATGAGTAAACGCTGTAAAGCCACGTTTACACAGGAGTTGATAACACAAACTTTAATAACTTCTGTGATTAACTTATTAACATATAGACTTATACATTAAGTTATATAGCTTATTATAAAAAAGTTATTAACAATTTTGTTATTAACTCCGATGTAAACGTGGCTTTATGCAAACTAAAGGCAATAGTCTAGTTATGTCCCGTGGAGCCAGCCTACTAAAGCCGCGTTTACACCGAGTGTTAATAACAAATGTTATTAACAAAAGTTGATAACATTTTAGAACTGGCCAAAAATTTTGAGTAACAAAAGTTATTAACTTTTGTTATTAGCAAAAATAAAGGTAACATTTGTTAATAACATTCTAGTCCAGTCCAGTGGCGGTTCCAGACCCGAAAAACTGGGGGGGCAAGGGCTCAAATTCACGTGTGATTTTCTAGGGGGAGGGGGGCTGGAGTTTATAAAAGGATATGTGGGTGCCCTTACCCCTACTCTTGATAGTAGGGTTCCCAGGCGTCTTTTTTCCTTGGGAAAAATAAAAAATATCATGACAAAATAAATGATTAGTCCAACTCAATTTGATTATTTTTCGAGCTAGGTTGAAAATGTTGATGCAGTGAAAACTTGTCCTTATTTTGTTAAAAAAATAATAGTCTTGAGGTTCAAGAGTAGATAATTTGGCAATAATTTCTACTAACAACTATTGAATTGAATCCAATAGCTGTTTCATACTACAGCACACAGTGTTTCAGAAGGATGCGCAATACTTCTCAGGCTGTTTCCTTATACCAAGTAGAGAAAAAAGTACCATGGAACATAGGTACCCTCGAAAATGCTTTGTTATCGAGATAACAATGGAGAGAAATTGAAATTTTTCAGAAAGTATTGATTTTTAAAGGTTTTATTCAAGTTATAAAACTATTTATTACCATGTCAAATTACGACGTGATAAACTCAATCAAATCTTAAAATTGCGACTTTACAGTAATTTTTCACCTGTTCAATGTTTTGTCTCCTTTTGATCGCGATTTCTGAGATTTAGGTGAAATTTACACAATCAACGCTATTCAACTGTTATCTTTTCAGAATATCTTCTGATTCTCTTCAACTTCTATCAATATTGAAAATAAAAAATTATGGTTGCATATTTGCTCTATTATCTCAATAACCATTCAAGTTAAAAACTCCTCATAAAACAGTCACTGAATTCCTCAGATTCACAACTCCATTTCACATGGGAATTAATAATTTTAGGATCTGAATAAAGCCAGTGAAAAAATAGAAAAATGAATATTTCTTGAGACATTTAAATTGTTATCTAAGCGGTAACAAAGCGTTTTTGATGATATGTCCCACGGAACTTTTTCCTCTACTTGGTGTAAAGAAACAGCTTAAGAAGTATAGCACATACCTTCTGGAACACTCTGTGTAGTATGAAAAATTTGGAATTAACCCAATAGTTGGTAAAACTTATCGCCAAACTATCTACTTTTGAACCTCAAGACTACATTTTTTTAATAAAATAAAGCCAGGTTTTCAAGGCATTAAGATTTTCAACTTCCAAAAAATCATCAAATTGAGTTAGACTGATTACCGGTATTTACTTTGTAATGATATTTTAGATATGATGCAATCATCATAATCCACTTCATTGTAGATTGGAGGACTCAATAACCTTAATTCATATCGGCAAGCTTCTTTAACTGAAGTACCAAACTATAACATGAGTGAGGATTTTCAATTAGGCTTAGAAAGTCCATATGAACTTCCAATAACAGATATTATCTATTCTATAAACCATTAAATTATTTTTTATGATTTTAGTCCACACTAAATTAATTATTTTAGAAATAATCATATTATGTGCGTCTAACTAGAAAAACAATTGGAAAAATTCCCATGAAAACTGGGGGGGGGCCCACCCAGCCCACCCCTGGAACCGCCACTGGTCCAGTCAACAAAGTCTGACCACACGGGTATAGAGTGCATGAAATATGCCCCAATTTTCCACCTCGGGAATTTGTTTAGACTAGTTGGGAGGTTAATATACTAAAAGTCCCCGAACCTGGGGGGTGAGCATAGGATGGAAGGGGGGTTGAAAGGTACAATTTCTCAGTTTTTCGCATATAACTCGGAAACGGTTGATCCTAGAGGAAAATGCCTTTTGATTTTATAAATTAAAAAACCATAAGATATCTTTATCTTTATACTTTTTCCGCAATTTCTCCAATATAATACGAGATTAAAGGGTGATTGAAGTCGAATGACATCCTAGAGAATTTGATTCTATTACCATTCTACATACCATTTGAGATCAAAATTGCATTTATAACTTGATTCATTCACAATTTAAAATCAAATTTCTGAAATTAAAATAGCGAGGGAAAAGGGAAAAATATTTTCCATTTTTCGTTACTGTCAATAAAATTGACTTCAGTAGCTTGAACTTACGATATTCATATATCAAACGAAAGAGAAGACTATGTTCTACAATTTGAGTTTCAAAGCGACTTTCTACCATAAATGGTTTTCAAGCTAGACGCATTTGAACACAAAAAATTTGTGTTTTCCCGGTATATAGGGAAAAGCTCAAAGTACTCAAGTTGATAAAATTCTCTAGTTTTGACTGAATTGAACATAATTATGATATAGGCGATAGAACCGCCTTTTCAAGCTACTATAAAAACAATGAGCTATCGTATGTATATTTTAGCATCAAAATATTGACAAAACCCACCTGTAGCTTATTTTGGAGGAATTCCATTCTAGGAAAAGTGATCCTCAAACTTCCAAAAATAGGTCAAATATCAATATAATTATGCTGATAAATATAAATATTTGAACTCTACTTCTCATGCTCCACAATGTTTAGGGTGAGGAGGTAGTGGATTTATTGTTACTTTATAAGTTACATCACATTTGAAAGCAGTTAGGACAATTTTTTGAGATGTTTTTTAAATGAGGGTTTTGATCGAATGTAAAAAAATTCTATTCGAAAAATTTCCGTTTTATTTTTTCAATCGACGGATATTCTAGTCCTCTTTCATTCCTATTAAGGACAGTTTGCTCTAGGATTAACCGTTTTCGAGTTTCATGAGAAAAACTGAAAAATTGTATTTTCTAGACCCCCGCCCACCCTATTCTCACCCCCCAGTTTCGGGGACTTTTAGTATGTTAACCTTCAAACTAGTCTAAACAAATCCCTGATGTCAAAAATTGGGGCACATTTTATGCAGTCTATAATGCTTTATTGATTGGACTAATTTGACTCTTGTCTTGCTCTAAAACATCAGACAATGGTGCAAGAGAGAGATGTGGCTCTCGCTGCAGCTGCGTTTGTCAATTTGGCAGCAACCAAACGAAAACTTTTGGGTGAAACCGTCATCAGAGCAAGAACTGTGTATAGTGGAGGTGATATGTTGAATGATCTCCAAGAGGATGATCGCGATCCTCTTTCAGGCGACTCGAGCTGTGACATGAGTGTGAAGAATTTTTTTCGCTTCGCTCGCCTTCTCCGCCATACATACCCCCCTGGACCCCCGACATTATCAGCAGAGTAAATGAGTCAAACAGGCTCGCTTCGCTCGCCTCCAATTTCGTCTGAAAGGATTTGCTTTGATCATCATATCACTTAATAGGTTTATTTTAAGAAATCGTTCTGAATCTGTTGTTCTATTAACTCAGGTCAATCTGGGTGTATGATTTGAACGTAATTAGATCAGTAGTTTCCGTGAAATAAACAAAAGTGCACATTCCAAACATTGAAAACCTTATTACAGGCGTAAACTCAGAATGAATTCAAAATTTATTGAACATAGCATTTCTAGACCCAATCTGGACCTATTTACCAAATTTCAAAAATTTTTTGCCAATTTGTTCTTAAAAAATCTAAGAAAAACTCCGAAAATTTCGAACACTAGTACGCTAATATCAAGCGTAACCCTGGAAGCATATCGGACATAGTCTGAAACTTAAATCTACATCTTAAATTAGTTCATCTATAATCTCGCCGATCCATTGAATTTACAGTAAGGATTGGTCGTATCAAGGCGGAAGATATGCAACCCGCAATACATTGCCCACCAAATATCAAAATTTTCTTGTTGGTTGGTTTTCTTGTTCGATTGATTCTCGAAAAAAAGAAAACACTGACAAAACAATAGAAAAACTCAAATATTTAGCGTATCCTTATGAAGTTTCAAAAATCCTATTCTTAGCGCGCGTCTAAACGTCCAACTGAACATGCCTGCCAAATTTGAACGCATTTGGTTCAGTGGATTTTTAGTTCTGGTGATGAATGAATCAGTGCCATTTTGCTTTTATATTTATATAGAGATCAAAATTTTCACAAAAAAGACATCTCGAAAATGAGAAATCCCCTACACCATTTTTATTTTTTTCTGATTTATTTCTCCAAAACGTCATAACATAACTAGTGACTTTTTTCAGACTCCCAGACTATAAGTTAGTCTATCATACTACTGTTATCCTGATTGGGGATGGCGGATGGTGAGAGGTGGGGGTGTTATGTTATGTAACCCATGGTACAATAATGTACTACCTTCTACTGAAAAAATTTTACTATCTTCTACTATCGTAAATCAATCTTTTATAATAACTTGTTTTGACTTTCTACGAATTGAACTATTGTGAACAAATTATTAACTAAGGCCTATTACGCATTTAAGGGGATTGATATAATATTTGAAATGTTTCAGGAGATCTATAAATTACAGTTAAATGATGCTATGGAAAAAGTACACTTCTGCACTGAAGGCTCAAGCAATAATTAGAGTGGATTAATTATCTAAGTTGTTACGGAAAACGGATTATATTCGAAATGCAACGTTAGCAATGTTAGTTGAAGATGTAACAAGCATATTTATAATCATGTTTCTGCTTAATTTTTTGTACAGGATATTCGATTAAAATCAATCATCTTTATGAGCGAATCATCATCTACTTGTATTTTAACGAGAAGTATCAAAATGAGAGAATGACAAAGATAAAAGAGGAGAAAGATAGAAATTATGAAGGTATAGCGGATGAAAGTACCGTACTGTACTGTAAGCGAAACTTTCAAGAATTTAGCAAGAATAGTGAACACCAAAATAATAATAAAAATAGCAGGAAGAAAGAAGAAGAAGAAGAAGAAATATAAGCATAAATAGAAGAAGCATAAATATATTGAGGACGGCTTGATAGATTACCGATACACAAATTTCAGTGCTTTTATTTTTTCTTATTTCTGACTCATTTTACTATTTGACTGATTTTACTATTCAAAATTGCTTTATTAATGGCTCAATTTTACTAGTCTGACTGATTTTGGAGAGTTGAGAAGGTACCGTACTATAGTTATAGGTAATAGTTATATAAGGTATATATATATATATATATATATAAGGTAATAGTTCTGATTCTGATATGATAAAAAGGGATTTAGTACCATTTTCATATTCTCATTTTTTTATCATGATCTACTATGACAAAGAACTATTATTGTGTAATTCCGGCCTAAGACTGTCCAAGGCTACCCAATCTTAATAAAATATAATATAGTCTGAGTAGTTATAGTCTGGTCAAGCAAAGAAGAGCCTCTGGCAAGATGAGAGAATGACACAAGCTCGGTTAATATTGGTTCAAAAATAATCAATTTGATCTGAAATTGTATGAAACAATTTGGTCTACAATTTGAGACTAAATTTATAATTTTTGAAACAATATTGACCGAGCCTGAGTCATTCTCCCATCTTGCCAGAGGGTCTTCTTTGCTTGGACAGACTATAGTTGCTAAGTTCTAGGCCAATATATCGGCTTCATGTGAATAATGAGGGGATCTAATTC
This sequence comes from Sogatella furcifera, assembly GCA_017141385.1. Classification (NCBI taxonomy): domain Eukaryota; kingdom Metazoa; phylum Arthropoda; class Insecta; order Hemiptera; family Delphacidae; genus Sogatella; species Sogatella furcifera. Next base: position 30,410,993 of record CM029547.1, read on the forward strand.
ACAGACTCCAACATATACCGTATTCAAACTATAGGTAGTTTGGCAGAGATAGAGCTTCAATAGCAATTCAATTAATAATAATTATTATTATAGTGCCATAGCTCCTATTATTAGAACTGACCTTGATTCCAGGCTATAAAAGATGGAGAAGATAAGCAAGTTGTTGAAAAGAAGAGCAAGTGAAATAACTGAAGACCAAAATAAGCCAAAAAGATTATTCACTAAAATATTATTTATTGTTTGCAAACATAATTATCAATTGTTATCAATTATTTTCAACTTCATCTTATTTATATGTAGGCTTATTATCTTGTTTAATCTGTAGTTTTGTTATCAAGTTATGAAGAAAATTTCATGATATTTAGATTACCTCAGATTTGCTAGAGCTATGACCTTACAGTTTTGCTTTCGGAAGTGCCAAATAAACAATTATTATTCCCATATATATATATATATATATATATATATATATATATATATATATATATATTTTTTTTTTTTTTTTGTGTGGCGAAAAATAGCGTTTGCACCACGGGCAAAAATGTGGATTTACCAGCTCTCAATCTTTTCTAGTCCTTGGCCTCTGGCCTCGGACTTGAAAACCGATTTCGAGCCGGTAAACGCACGTTTTCGGCCCTAGGTACGAAATATACTATTGTGAGGCTACCTCATAAGTAAGGGTCGTTGCACACTTGCGACTTTTCTAGTCAGCGACATTTCTAGTCAGCTAGCCAGCGACAAAAACAGCTGGTTCTGTTCATTGCACACTTGGCAACTCTCCGCTAGCGACTCCAAGAAACAATCCTGTCCACGACAAGATAAATCTCCTAAGAATAGAGATAGATAAATTTTGACTTTAGATTTAAATTCCGCGCCCTGAAATTAGTATAATTGCCCACGTGGAATTGAAAATAATAAAAATTGAGGAATTTTTCCCATCAATAGAGTAGTTCTACAATAGTAGTCTTCCAACTCGTTGTTCTACTGTAATTAGGCCTAGATTGATAAGAAGTTACATAAGTTACTGTTCATAAAATAGCTCTGAATCAGACTAAAATTATATCATGATCAATTATAGGCTCAACAAAAATGCCAATCTTTGTTGATATTCCAACATACAAGAGACCATAATCCTCTGAATTCTATTCAGTTGAATATTGTCATCATTCTCAGCCCATAGGATCCAATTGTCCACAACTGCTTTACAGCAATGTAAATAGATAGCATATACATATTAAGTCTATTATATAGTATATTGAAAAGTATTTGTAAACGTCGTGACTGTATCTGGTCTTTCCAGACAGACGAGTTGAATTTGTTTGTACAATTGAAAATATGCTATTCACTTTTGCAAATGTAGCTTCTCCCCACCAGCGGCTACAATGCTCAAGTGTCTTCAATGCTTGGTCTATATTAGAATATAATTTTCCAGTCTGTGCCGAACTTTCAATGAGTATGGATGACCATACTCTGCTTTTACTTTCTTTGTATATGAGTATTTATACAGAGGAGGAGAAAGAAGAATGTGGGTCCATCCCATTGTCAGCAAGCGTCTCCTGAAAGGTAACTTCTTAACTCTTTTCCAAGATCTCCATGATGACGGCAGAAATTTTTTTAATTACTTCTGCTATTTAATTATCAGCTATTATATCCATTTAAAGATGATAATAAAAAATTATTATTATTATTATTATTATTATTATTATTAGATATAATAATTGGAGACACATAAGGGTAAACCTTCCATAAATCATTAATATGTGTAGCTGATGTGCTAGATAGCTAGAAGATCCATCATGTAGGCTACATATAAATGTGTCTAACATTTTTAGTTATGATAATAATAAAATAGTTGACTACATTTATAAAATCAATACAGAAAGAGATTCAAAGACGGGCAGAAAATTAATTTTCTTCTTCTAAGTCGGATTTTAAAACATTGGGTTTAAAAAGTTTTTTATATATTTAATTTCACATTAGAGGTATATAGAATGTATATGGTATATCTATCATATACAAATACGTATAGTGTGATTGGGGCATTAAAATGAGAAGCTCAATAAAGAAATAATTGGAGTGATATATATTTAATTATTTATAAGTTGTTGAAGAATACTAGAGGAGTTTGAATATAATATGGAATTTTACTATAAGCCATCATAACTATGATGATAATAAAATTTTATTGGATAAGAACTTATTGAATTGATTGATGATAATATAAATTATAAGTATAATAATGGACGTTAACTTAATTTGAAGAAAATCCGAGAGGATTACATTACTGTTAAGTTAACTTGAATTTGAAAATAAAACTTCCTCAATTTTGATTATTTTTGAGCAATCGTGGGGATTTCCACTAATTAGGAGGCGCTGATTCCAAATCTGAAATCCAAATTTCTCTATCTGTATTTTTACGCCTTCCAGTTTTTTGCGGATAAGAGAGATTGCCACAAAGTCACGGCGATCTAGTTGCGTATGGGCAGTAGCCGGCGACACTTTGCTACTCCGCGACTAGGTCGCTGCGTAGTGTCGCAAGTGGGCAATGCTCCATTTGCTCCCAGCCACTGCCAAATCGATGGCTAGCTGACTAGAAATGTTGCTGACTAGAAAAGTCGCAAGTGTGCAACGGCCCTAAAGTCTACGAGCAATGACCGATGACACTGGATGAACTGAAACAAAACATTTGTTGAGAGATTGCACGAATACCCCAGCAAATGTTACGGGACTTTTATGAACAGAGTTTTGATCGGCGGCGTAACTTAAGTACCGTACTGTATAAGTGTATTAGGGCCGTTGCACACTTGCGACTTTTCTAGTCAGCGACATTTCTAGTCAGCTAGCCAGCGATTTGGCAGTGGCTGGGAGCAAATGGAGCATTGCCCACTTGCGACACTACACAGAGACCTAGCAGCGGAGTAGCAAAGTGTCGCCGGCTACTGCCCAAACGCAAACAATTGCCGTGACCTTGTGGCGATCTCTCTTATCCGCAAAAAACTGGAAATTGTAAAAATAGAGATAGAGAAATTTGGATTTCAGATTTGGAATCAGCGCCTCCTAATTAGTGGAAATCCCCACGATTGCTCAAAAATAATCAAAATTGAGGAAGTTTTTTTCAAATTCAAGTTAACTTAACAGTAATGTAATCCTCTCAGATTTTCTTCAAATTAAGTTAACGTCCATTATTATACTTATAATTTATATTATCATCAATCAATTCAATAATTTCTTATCCAATAAAATTTTATTATCATCTCCCAATAGTTACAATGGCTTATAGTAAAATTTCAAATCTATATCTATATAAGCGAAATGGTACTGACTGATTCATCACCAGAACTAAAAATCCGCTGAACCGAATGCGTTCAAATTTGACAGGTATGTTCAGTTGGACGTTTAGACGGGCGCTAAAAACGGATTTTAGGGAATTTTCAAGGATACGCCAAATATTCAAGTTTTTCTATAGTTTTTTTGGCATTTTCTCAATTTTTTTCGAGAACCAAATGGTAGAAAATGTTGATATTTGGTTGGTAGGTTCAGATAAGGTCTAGAAATGTTGTGTTAAGATATTTTTGAATTCCGTTCAAGATTGCGCCAGTAATCAGGTTTTCAAAATTGTAGATGTGATTGGTTTGCATATCTTCCGCCTTGATACGACTAATCCTAACTGTAAATTGAATGGTTCAGCGAGATTATAGATGAATTAATTTTGAAGATATTGAATCAAGTTTCAAACTATGTCCGATATACTTCTCAAGGTTACGATTAATATTAGCATTTTACTATTTTTTTCGAATTTTTGGAGTTTTTCTTAGATTTTTCTAGAACAAATTGGCAGAAAATGTTGAAATTAGGTTAACAGGTCCAGATTAGGTGTAGAAATGCTGTGCTCAATAAATTTCAAATCTCTACTGAACGGAATTTGCAGGCGAGCGAAGCAAGCCTGTTTGTCTCAGCTGACACTGACAAAGGTTTTGCAGGCTAGCGAAGCAAGCCTGTTTGACTCACTTACACTGCCTATACTGGCGGGGGTCCAGGCTATACTGTCTAGCCTATACTGGCTAGGCGGAGAAGGCGAGCAAAGCAAGCCTGCCAGCTAGTTATATTTAAACTCTTCTAGTATTCTTCAACAACTTATAAATAATAAAATAAATAAATAACTTATAAATAAAATAATTATATTATAAAATCATCATTTTAATGCTCCAATCACACTATACGTATTTGTATATGATAGATATACCATATACATTCTATATACTCTAATGTGAAATTCAATATTTAAAAAACTTTTTAAACCCAATGTTTTAAAATCCGACTTTTAGAAGAAGAAAATTAATTTTCTGCCCGTCTTTGAATCTCTTTCTGTATTGTATTTATAAATGTAGTCACCTATTTTATTTTATCATAACTAAAAACGTTAGGTGCATTTATATGTAGCCTACATGATGGATCTTCTAGCTATCTAGCACATCAGCTACACGTCATATTAATGATTTATGGAAGTTTATGGAAGGTTTACCCTTATGTGTCTCCAATTATTATATTTAATAATAATAATTATTATTATTTATTATCATCTTTAAATGATTATAATAGCTGATAATTAAATAGCAGAAGTAATTAAAAAAAAGTTCTACCGTCATCACGGAGATCTTGGAAAAGAGTAACAAAGTTAACTTTCAGGAGACGCTTGCTGACAATGGGATGGACCCACATTCTTCTTTCTCCTCCTCTGTATAAATACTCATATACATAGAAAGTAAAAGTATGGTCATCCATACTCATTGAAAGTTCGGCACAGCCTGAAAAATTATATTCTAATTTCTAATATGGACCGAGTATTGAAGACACGTGAGCATTGTAGCCACTGGTGTGGAGAAGCTACATTTGCAAGAGTGAATAGCATATTTTCTTCAATTGTACAAACAAATTGAACTCGCCTGTCTGGAAAGACTGGATACTGTCGCGACGTTTACAAATACTTTTTAATATACTATATAATATACTTAATATGTATATGCTATCTATTTACATTGACTACTATTTACATTGCTGTAAAGCAGATGTGGACAATTGGATTCTATGGATAGGCTGAGAATGATGACGATATTCAAATGAATAGAATTCAGAGGATTATGGTCTCTTGTATGTTGGAATATCAACAAAGATTGGCATTTTTATTAAGCCTATAATTGATCATGATATAATTTTAGTCTGATTCAGAGCTATTTTATGAACAGTAACTTATGTAACTTCTTATCAACCTAGGCCTAATTACAGTAGAACAACGAGTTAGAAGACTACTATTGTAGAACTACTCTATTGATGGAAAAAATTCTTAAATTTTTATTATTTTCGATTCCACGTGAGCAATTATACTAATTTCAGGGCGCGGAATTCGAATCTGGAGTCAAAATTTATCTATCTCTATTCTTAGGAGATTTATATTGTCGTGGACAGGATTTTTTCTTGGAGTCGCTAGCGGAGAGTTGCCAAGTGTGCAATGAACAGAACCAGCTGTTTTTGTCGCTGGCTAGCTGACTAGAAAAGTCGCAAGTGTGCAACGACCCTTAGTGGAGTGAATATGAAACTGGCAACCAGCTGGTAGGCCTAGGCCGCTAGGCCCTTCACGGGCTGTTAAGCCATTGACAAACAAAAACAAAAAAACCCTCATACGAACTATATTGTTCTAAAGGAAAGTTCACGTGATGTTATAGTTTCTATTTGATTTCGAAAGTGTTGCATAATCTTTTTGAAGACTAATTTTCTTTGATCTTTGAAAAAATTATACCTTGGAAAACTTCTTGTGTACTTGGAAAATTTCTGGGAAGTATATTTTGAAAAGTAAATTTTTGTGAAACTGTACTTTAAAACGTAAACAAGAGTAACTTATATATTTTTCCAAGCTCGAAGAAAATGAGGCTTTGAAAATATTATGCAGTAAAGTGACCGCTTTTAAAAAAGTACCTTTGAAAACAAAAGAGAAAATATGTCATCACGGTAGGTAAACTTTTTCAGGACAATAAAATTATTATTATTTTACTGGCGTTGTCAGAGTGTTGATTTATTAATGATGAGGGCACACACGTTTTTCTAAGCCTTGTCACCAATTTCAATCCGTAACAATCGATATGTTATTAAAAACATGTTTCATTTTCACAAAATACTCAGAATCGATTTTCAGGACATAGGCTAAATTACATTCCATCTAGTAATCGACTACTGTTCACAGCTCTTCTTTTCAAAATGAATATTATTCGATGTACAATATTCTACTTTTTTTGTTTTCTTGGTATCAGCGTACTTATGACTAATGAAAGATTTGAGTGCATGTTTCTTGATCCTGGCAATAAGGTTTCCAACCTTTACAATTATTACTGTTTTTTGTCATTAGCCTTTCGCATTTCTGTGCTCAGTATCAGATTTCAACAATATTTCAGTCTCCTCTATGAAAGTAAAATACAACTGACTTTGGTTGTGGCTTGTATCTTACGAACATTTTCCATGATGCTTCTTAGTATAACCAATTATCTTCTTTTTTCAAAATTACTCAATCGATATACCATACTTATTACCAAATTAACTTGTATTGCTGATAGTTTCAATATCACTAAAAAGAAAACATCAAAATGGGCGTCTTCAATATTGATCGTACATAGTTTAGCGTTCACATTAACATTTTACAACTTTTATATAAAAAACAAGGGATCTTTCTTCTATATTGTTCTGTCCATAGAACTGTCATCAAGCACGATTTTACTAATTGCATTTGATGAGATTGTTCAATTAATTTGGAAACTTTATCAGGATATAAATAAAACTGTTGGTAATATAGCGAGTTATTCAACAGACAAAAATTTCATTTCAACATCCTTAATAAAAGGTAGGTTTTCCAAAGAATATTTCATAAAATACACTCATAATGCTATACTATTACTATTTATGCAAATAAGTAAATCTTTTGAAGAGTACCTATCGTATTATAGTGGAATGTTTTTGAATGTTCCAATATAATAATACTGCAGTTAATTCTAGTAGGCAACTTGCATTCTAGTAGGATTGGTGGTAGCAACAAAATGATAATAGCCTACATGTGTAGGCCATATGGGAAAAGAAGTAGGCCTAATGTTATTTTTCTCTTTCTCGTACATGTAAGCCTAATTTACCTCGTACATTACCTACCTTTTTATAAGTATATAATTGTTCATGGCACAATTTGTTTCCTACGTAGGCCTATCAGCAGTGTCGTGTCATACCGGTAATTTATAAATTTGATGAATACCCTGTTTAGTAAGTTACCGTAGGTAGGTACTAAATTTTTATTAATTCTATGAACGCTTCCAAATGACATTTGGTATTTAAAAAAATTGTTTACTGATATCAACAGAAGTTCCCGTTATTTTTGTAAGAGTTCTTTCCAATGCGTGTTTTGAATTGTGATTTCAGAATCTTTAAAACCGATAGAAATCCAGAAGATATTCGACCTACATCAGGAACTATGTGATGCAATTGAGATGACAAATGATATGATGCCATTACACCTCATTTTGATTCTCTTGGTCACTCTGTGTCGACTGATTTTGAATTTATACAATTTATTCATTGCCGCATATTTAAAAATTCCTTCACCTCTAATCCAAATATTCATATTAACTCATTGCATAATGATGCTACTAATAGTCATACCTTGCACCATGGTAAAATCTCAGGTAAGAGGAGTCTATAAATTACTGTATAATCAAATAGGAAAATGACTCGGTCGATATTGGTTCAAAAATTATAAATTTGGTTTCAAATTGTAGATCAGAATGGTTTTGAACCAATATTGACCGAGCTGTATTCATTCTCACCGAGAATTATTCATTAATGTTACAAATCATTTTATTGGGGAAGTCCTATATATAAGGGACTTATGCTTACTGGAACTTTTTCTTCTTATAGTCTGCTGTATTCGGGGTGCGAGTAATAGCGGCCAGTCGAAAAGGCTGTAGCCAATCATAGCAGCCTTTGATTTGTCCTTGAGTTGAACTACAAAGGGTTGTGCGATTGCTGCCGCGATTGCCGATTGACTGGCCGCCACAGTGGCTTAAGAAAACACCTCGATCGTCACCAAGATTTTCTGTCTGTTCTCTGTCTGTGATTACTTTTGTGATTCTAGAAGATCCGCAATTAAAAAACACTCTAAATTATTCAAGAATTAAGAATTTTACTGGAAAGTTCAGTTAGTAGTCTCACAAATTATAAGGATGGCAGTTAACATTTTGAGCTACCTACCTATATCAATTTCAAAGAGACCAACCAATCGAATATTTATTCCTATTTTCTAGGGAGAGGAAACGGCTTTAATTGTTTGCAAACTATTAAACAAGAAAAATACTACTACAAGAAGAGAACAGGTATAACATACTGTAATTTTATCTAATCAGAAAGGTAACTTATACACTATCCCCCAGAAAGTGATTTCAGAATCTCAGAATCTAGTTGATCCTTGTACGCTGAAGGATGTGGCTCAGTGTCACGGAACGCGTACGAGAACCAACAAAATCGTGAATAAACTGTTGTAAAAGTGAAAGTTATCAACATACACGTTATGTAGGCCTAACTCACTAAGTTTTTAGTTAATTAGAAAGGATAGATTCTAGGTATCGTATTTAGTACAAACTTGACTAATTATCATAATACACGCAGTAGCCTAGGTGAAATGAAAAGTATTGGACATATTCTGATTTTTTATTTTAAAAAAATGGGATAAGTTATTTGCCATTTCAAGGATCAAGTCAGTCAATTGTTGAATATATTGCATTACACTCTAACTGCTTAACTGTATGTTATTCAGAGGTGTTCTGCGCCGGCAATTGGTTGCGGAGACTGGCTTATGGTGTAGAGGATCAACGTGGCTAACCACACGTCGTCGTTACCTTAATCCTGGTTGATGATTATTTGCTCGATTATCGGCTCGGTCAGTGTTGGTTTGGAGACTATGAGTTCTGATTGAGAATTTATGGTTTTGGGCCGGTATTAGCCGGGCTGGAGTCGTTTTTCCGTTTGCCGGGAGGTCTTCTCTGCTTTGACGGACTGTATAGTGGAGTGAATATAAAACTGGCAACCAGCTGGTTGGCCTAGCCCCTTAATGGGCTGTTGAGCCACACAGACAGACAGACAAGGATCAAGTAAGTCAAGATGAAGGATCTGGGTTATATATTTACTGAGTTTTAGATTAGATAACTCGTCATGAAATTGACCCTCAATTCTGCATAAACTATAAAAAAGATCACTCCTCATACATGGCCACAATATTTACTGGTGCTTTTACATTTCCTAATATATTTTTCAGCTGAAGTCCTTCATGATACAGCTTTTAAACAGAAAAGCTCAGATTTTTGTTGGAGGAGTTTTGCCACTAAACATGACAATGCTTCTTGGTGTGAGTATAAATGATTACAACAAATAATAATATTGGGAGAGAAATTTTCTCTGATTCTTCCCAACACATCAATATTGATTTACTAGCGAGTAGAGCCTTCGAGTAGTCTTTTTGAGTCTATTAGGAACTATTCTTAGACTAATCCGCAGTAGCCTACGGTACATATTTGGCAATATTGAAAGAGAAAAATCGATTATCGGTCCCTCCGTGTTATTTATCATTAGTTTTTTAACAATTTAAAACAGTATGCATTGTATTAAATGTGACAGTGATGTTCCGGAACAGGACTTTATTCTGTGTTGTGTGTGTAAGAATTATTTACATTTCGTATGTCCACTTATTAACGAAAAAACTTTCGTTAAATGTCGATTGATAGTTCTCAATTCCAACACAAGATGTTTCGTCACTGTAGCAATGCGAATGACTCAGCATTGTCTCACGAGTGAGTCATGGAATTCTTCGCAAACTGTGCTTCCATAAATCGCTTGCCATGTTATCAAATTGATCACGCCATTCACGTCAGACCGAGTTCGCTACCGCAGCGATAGTACCGCCTGCAGATGTTTTAAAAATTCGCTTGACAAGCGGTACCGTAGTGAAACTATCGCCGAGGCGCTGCATCGGCGGGGAGCGAGCGTTGGTATAGCGTGGTCAATTTGAGAGAAATGGCAAGCGATTTTTGAAACTTATTGTTACTGCCACACCGGAGAGCGAGCTCAGTGTGGCGTGGCCTTAAAGACTTAGTGAGCCAATAATAACCCATAATCTGCTGTGGTGGTGATGATCTCTTTCGTGCCCAGATTGAATTAACATTTATACCGTATTTTTAAAAAATAGTTTGATTAGGTACCGTCGTAGGAAACTGGCTTATGGTTGGGGGAAGAAGGGATCAACATGCTAACCAACGCTTTACCTCTATCCTGGTTGATGATTATTAACCTCTGCTGTACTTATAGTGGAGTGAATATGAAACTGGCAATAGCAGTGGACCTATAAGCCCTTCATGGGCTTTTGAGCCATACATACATAGGCTAAGTTACATATATGTACATAAATTTTGAAAAATACGCATGTGTCGAAAATTTTTAAATTGGGAAAACAATTGAGATAATTTTACGTGAAAAGTGGGGGGGCAATTTTCCACCCAGCCAAGGGCTATTATAACTTCTATAAAACGCTCGAGACTTTGATTCAATGGTTATTCAATTTCAAAATCATGTTTAATTTGTAATTGACAACTCTTCACCAACCTATCAAGGAATATCTTGATAATTATTAATTTTTGATATTTTTCCAGATTTTCGAGACAATCATCCCATATTTTATCATTTTAATCCAACTGAATGAATCATCAAGCTGAACGAAATGGATAGCAAATAAATCAACATAATTTATATCAAATGTATAAAAAATACAACATCCAAACAAATAAATTCAGGCTTATCTATTCGATCCAGCTTGTATCTTTTCATTCCAGAACCAAATATTATTTCTTACTTTCAAGGCTGATAGTACAGTACGCAGGGATTTTTTTCTGCAAAAGGTGGTGTATGCGATTACATAAAATAAATGATTTTGCTTCATTAGGGTCCCAAAAATGTGCATTCGAAATGTGTATTCAAAAAGTGCACACAAAATTTCCCCCCGCACAACTTTTGAGAGCCAGAAACAATGCACTTTTTTAGTTTTTCGCATATAACTAAAAAACGGTCCACATTTTTATAGGTACATTCTCATAGTAAATTGTAGAGGACAAAATTCTGCGTCGATTGATAAAAAGAGAACAAAAATCGGTCAAATAGATAACGTTTTACATTCATTCAAAAAACACAATTTTCTCCAAATTTTCCAAAAAATTGTTTAAATTCTTCTGTAGCTTATAAAGTAACAGAGAAATGTATTACCCCTCTACCTAAGAGTTGTAGAGCATAAAAAATTGAGTTCAGAAAGGGTGCAAAAAAATTGATAGTTGACCATATTTTTAGGAACATTAAGAATCACTTCATAAGAACATTAAGAATATGGGAAAATAATATTTTCTACAAGTCAAATCAAATCAAATCAAATTTTATTGTTTACATCAAATCATAAAATATTCATACTAGATATTTTCAAGTGCTTGAATATAACACAAAACATTCTAGAGCTAATTATGAAAAATCCCCCCCCCCAAGTTATAGAAAATGAGCTAAAAAATAGAATCCCCCAAAAATCGCAGAAGCGCATTTGCACTGCTGAACCCCCCTCTGGGCACCCCTGATTGCGCGACGCAAAGCGGAGCGTGATAATTTTGCAAGAGTGATAAAGAAGCATTACGCGCGAATTACATCCAAAATTTTTCTACAACTGCTCATGAATAACCTGTTGAACTAATTTGATTTGTCAAATAGCCTACTGTAAAATATTATTAAATTTCTCTGACAATTATTGTAATAATAAAATTAATCAATGCAGTTAAACTCGAAAATTATAATACATTTTTAATATGATTCTTCAAGTTTTAATATGATTCAAGTTTTGGGGGGGAATTTTAAGATAAGCTTTGATTTTCTGAGTTATATTCATTCACTATCAAAACTTGTAAGAGGTTCTCCTCTAATATTCAATTTGTAAATTTTTAGGATTTCATTTTCCGCTTATATCTTCCACGCTGGGGGATAAGGAAATTTCATAATGATCCTCAATTTTTTGGTGTTATATTCATACACTATTAACACTCATAGAAAATGTCTTTATTTGATTATTCACAAAGTAGAAAAATTAATATAATTTTTTAAAGAAATATGAGATTATGTTCTACAATTTTGAGCTTTTTCTTGGTACATGAGAATGTACTTACTCAAGATAATGAAGTTCTTAAATTTCAATCAAATTAAAAAATATGAAATATATGCATTTCAAACACCTTGATGAGCTGAGCTGCTGAGAAAAACAAACTATAGTTTGTCAAGATCAACTACGAACTTTTACGAAAGTCACAGGTGTCCTTATATTAGTTTATTCTTGAAGAGTCTCCTAATACTGGTAATGTCCTGAACTCAGGGCGATATGTTAGTTAAGCCTACTATATTAAAACATAATTTCAGAAAAAATATATTTATAAAACTTAAATACAGGAATATCGAGACTTATTTTTGGAGGTTACTAGTGAAAATATGATATTTTTTTATTGTGCAATGAAACATGTTGAAAGTCCTATCACAATAAAGTGTTCAATTACTTATATTATTTGTGAATAGCCAATATGATTCCATTCAACATCACTTAGTAAAACTCAATTTATTTTTGAAAATTATGTCTGATAAAAGATATCATTCTCACTTTTTTTCTCTTAAGTTGTTCATAGATCCTTGTGTAACTTCCTTGAAATGGTAGCCATTTCCTGCCTAATGGCATCTTTTAGTTATTGCAGAGTTCTGGGATGATGTTTCTTGTCCCCTGTATAATGCATACTTCGGAACTCGTCGCAAATTCATATTAAACTTATTTGGAATGATCAAAGTCGCCTAGACGATTTTATTATTAAACCTTATTTTTTTGGAGGTGAAAGTCCTTTTAATTCATTTGTTTGTTTAACATCACCCTTGCACTTCCACCTCTGCATTCTTTATCCATTGTATCACCTCCATTCTATCACCTCATTGTCTACTCAGAAACGTCTGTATTACTTCACACCACTCATCATCACCTAGGCTATCTCTGAATGAATAGAAAAGTAAATGGGTGAATAAAATGAATGTGTAATTAAAAATGTGATACAATACAGAGAAACTTTTGAACTTGATGAAATAAGTTTGTATGCTGATTAAAAAATTATTCACTATACTAGGCTAAAGTTGTCTACTACAACTAGGGCTTAAATCTTGGCGGTATCTCTGTGAGGGAGAGCAAATCATTCTAATTTTATATTAAAAATATGGAAAATTATGGTAAAAAATACCATCAAAATTACTCTAAAACTGGGTTTTAATAAGTTGAAATTTCATTTTTTTTCGGGGGAGTGACCCCTGGACCCCCCTCCAACCTACGCCGTAATGGAACCTTCAATTTAACAAATCAAGCACTGACTACACAAATAATTTTTCATCAAAAAAGAATTATACAAATGATTCAATAACTACCCCATTTTGTGACAGTTTCCATATCAATAAAATCGTGATTGTATCTAATTCTAAACTTTGTCAATTTTATATATCCTATAAACCTTAATTAAAATTATGTCTGCTTCGATGCCAATAATTTTTAATCTACCTGAAACATTAAAATAAAACAATTGATGGAGACGCATATTGAATCAATGACAAAGAGAAATATAATATAGCCTATGAATAAAAAGAATATGCTTTGAAGCGACTTCTTTGATTTTCGTACATAAAAATTCATTTGAGAAGACTTAATTTTATATGGGAAAATATAATTTTTTCTTTTATATGTAGAGACTGTTGAACGCTTTTTCACTCTTGGGAAGTCTTCAAAGTTCTTCGATTTGGTTATAGTATTTGGTTATAATTGCCAATTGAACTTATATTGGGAGAGGACAGGTTACCGAATTCAAATGGGGGGGGGGGTTAAAGCAGTTGAAAAATGGGGGACTTGCGCTTCTGTCCTTGGGGGGGATGGGCACTTCTGCTCCTCGCAATAACTGTTTCGTGCGAGTGATAAAGTCGCGCATTACGCTCTTAATACATAAATAGCTATTCTATACAAAGAGTAACCTATTAAAGTAAGTTATATTTTTATAAAATTTTCATACATAGTGAATTAATGAAAAAATGTTCAGGAATTGACCAATTTTTAAAGTGATTTTAGGAAACCGGTGTTGGCTTCGAGAAATGATCAGATCAGATTCAACCTATCTCATCCAGAAATGAAAATGATAAGTGATGAACACACTAGTTATTCCCACAAAAAACTTGTATTTTATGGCTGATTTTGGTGAAAGCTAGTCGTAAATTTCACAAGTCAACTCACTTGAAATTTTTATGTGCCATATTTTTATTAAAAAACAGAGATTGAAAGTTTTCATTGCTCTATAATTATGTTTATGTACATATAAGGGCTTTTAAAAAATCCAGTTTTCAATTAAAAAAACTATCAATCTCATTAATTAAAACCTGTAATCCCAGAATTTATAAAATGAAATTGGATGCAAATGTAGAAATTATGAAATTGTGTAAAATTTATTATTTAATTCCAAAGCATTCCAAAATGTATACACCATTAAATAGATTAGTCTGTCACGCACATATTTTCTTACATAATCTTTATTTCATATTATCGAGTTTTATTGAAGTTGAACTACAATCATCATCATCCATAGGACCATGGATGTTGGCCTCTCCAGCAATCGCCTCCATTCCACTCTGTCCATAGCAGCTTGTCTCCAATTTCTTACACCAAGCTCTCCTTGCATCTTCAGTAACTGAGTTCATCCATCTCAGTCTTGGTATTAGAAACACACAATAACCGAACATTAAACTATAAGTATCTGACTGAAAAAGCCAATTGCAAAGAATCATAGATAATGTAACACTTGTTGTATGGGTGGATATTTACACGTGGCAAAATGATGGGAACTTTTGGATGTGATATTTTGGCAGAGCTACGAGGGTCGGAGAACGAGATTAGCGTGGCAAGTTGTACAGTACCGTCAGTAACATTGGAGATTTAAATCCATGTAGCATACGATCAAAAACGTGTAATAGCCGTGCAAGATAATGAGAATTAGAAGAATACCGATTTCATTGGAAACCTGTGGATGTCAGACAAAGCTCAATGAATACGCAGCCAATTATACGCATAAATAGCTAAAGTGAACAAAATTATCGCTACTGAGCACATTAAAATCCTGATGTTCTTTGAAAGTAACCCCATGCATGAAAATCACATCATGATAAGTCGCGAAAACAAGGTCGACAAACAATGCTACCTTTCCTGAAAATGACTTAGTTACCAAATAGGCGTCTGACCGCTACCATTGATACTCTTGCACTGTGCGATTGTACCGGCTTGTTGGAAAATAATTATTTTGATATCAATCTTACAGGTATACTGTAAGTTGTTGTAGCCAAAAATAAAAATGTCTCGAGCATGGTAACATAACGTCAGAAGTTACTGTCACCGAGTTTCTCCGCCATCTTGAAAAAACCGGCCTAAAAACCCCTTTCGAGCAGAAACTGCATGCCATACCTTGACTTTGTAGAGAACGTTGATGAAGAAGAGCAGAATTTTCATGTGCCCAGTAGCAATAATTTTGTTTATTTACATAGCCTTTTGGGTGAAATTGAGCTTTGTCTGACATCCACAGCTTTTCAATAAAATCGTATTCTTCTTATTCTCATTATCGCACAGCTACTACACGTTCTGGAAGGTTCCACTGCTACATGGATACTTATGGATCTATACTACAACTTACCACGCTAATCACGTTTCTCCGACCCTTTGTAACTCTCCAATATCACATCCAAAAGTTCCCATCTTTTTTGCGCCACTTTGTAGAATAGATGTATAATCAACTTTTGAATTAATGTGCCGGTAACACAAATAATTCATCAACCTTTCATAGCTATTCTGTATGAGATTATTGAAGTACGGTAGTAGTGTTGAATTGAAAATACCCCAGATTCAAAAGATAGTTTTGAAAGCATTTCAGCAAATCCAAAATACCAGGTAGGTAAATTTATAATTTAATCAGGGTTAATTAAATTGAATAGTTAACTTTCCATTCTTATTTCATTTTAATTTAAACTTAAGTAACATCATTCTTCTTGAATTTACTTAGAACTTATCCAAAGCTCTCTTTTCAATCAGGCCCTTCTTTTCTTAAAAAACATTTCCGCAATCATGGCATGAATTGAGTCATGACTCATACGCTAAAACTCAAAATGATTTTTTCAATTCTCTGGAGTTACACTTTAGCATGTTGAAAGGATGGAGAATTAGTGACAAAGAGGAAGCCGAGTATTCTCATTTAAAAACCTGACTTCTGATTGTTTATGAGAGTCAAGAATCAAGATGCTACCTACTCTAGCACATGGGGTTCCCATAGTTGAGTAGGTTAATTTCCCAAAAAAAATAAATAAAAAATTGAAAACTTTAAATTTTTTAAACACTAACTGGATTTAAATTTAAATTGTACTCATTACATTTACTAGCTGTTTTGTTCATTTTTGTTTTTTGTTTGTTTTTTAAGGAAATAGAATTATTATTATTAAAGATAAGGAGTTTCGTTACAGAACAAATCATGCTCAATTTGCGATGAAACTTCACAGAAGGCAAATAATCTATTCATTTGGAGATAACGAAGGACTGAGATTGAAAAAAAAGTTGTGACCCAAATTTCTTTATTTTATATTCAAATCCATGATATAATTACTGCAGTTACAAATCCAAGAAATTTTAAAATTCATTAAAACATTTCTTGTTTTATTCAATTGGTTATACTGTATTTTACAAAGCATTATGGTTTTTTTCTAATATTGCGGTGCAATATTATAGACACGGAACCGTATAAGGATAGGTTCTCATTATTATGATAATAATACTTGTTCCATCAATTCAATAACCTTTGGAATTTATTTATTAAATATTCATCAATCAATAAATTATCATAATGAAATAAACGTATTATAACTTCGAACGAGAGAACAGAAATAAATTAGGTTTACAAAACACTATTTCAATAATTGACGTAAAAATTCAAGATACTAGTTATAAAAGCTCAACTGGATGATATTCATATTATATTATAAATATTAAGTGTACATAAAGTATATAGAATCAAACTAATTGTCACAATGAAGTTTGAATAGACTATTTCAAATGAACAAATTTTAAAAAGTATTTAGAAATTGACCTATCAAATCGAACAAAAATGTTGTAATGGATATAGAATGATGAGCAATGAACTATGACGTATCTTACACATTCAAAGACAAAAAGGAAGCTTTCAACTTTACTTATTCGAAATATCATTACAATAGTTTGACACGTTCAAAATTCGCAAAACTCATACATAATACGCCATCTTGAATGGAGAAATATTCATATACTGTATAATATTAAGGACTGTAAAATTCAGACCCCTGCTCGCAATCAACCATTTAATTTTTTAAATAAAAAATTTATACAAAATATTAATATTAATTTTCCAGAGTTAAAGTCCAGAGATGAGTTGGCGATGATCCGCTAACATTTAGGGCCTGCATCAAGAGACTAGATGGTCGAAACGCAGAGCGGAGTTGATGGTTGTGTTTATCGTCATCGAGACTCAAGAAGGGAGGCGGCGGCAGCCGAATGATCTACTGTCGGTCGGTTGATCGCAGCTTCTCTTCCACTGCCTCCTGCGATGCTTCAGACAGGTCCGTTGCCTGCACACCATTAATAAAATAGTACAGCGACAACATATAAAATAATATATTTTCAAAAGTCGTGCATATCCCAACACTTCAACCGTGAGTTTTCACTAGGTTAGAATTGGAAAAGAAAACTTTACCATGTCACACTCTAATCTCTTTGAAACGAATCTCAAATATTATTTGACTTGCTACAAATCATAGCTATCTCAAGATATAATTGTCTATTTTCAACTTTTCAAACTAATATTTGTAATTATAATGTAGAACATGAAATACTAGAGGATTTCTATAAGAAAAGTTACATTATCTATCATATTTCATGAAAATTATGCACGAAGAGAGAAACCCCAATTCCAAATGCTTGACTATACTCAATGCTATCATATGAGTAGATTGTACCTACAGTGCAATGTTGGAATTTTATTAGTCCTGGGCCGTGTCTCATGAAGATTTACAATTACTCATAATTCGTGGATTTTATTGGCGTTTGTTCTTAGACAATTCCAATAAACGAAAATTCTAAATATCAGCTGATTGGAAAAAATGACATGAAAACCAATTTACCTCAAGTTAGAATCCCGAAATAGTCCGATGTTAACAATAAAAAATCCATCATATCATGAAATTGCTTCCAATTTAATGGTTTTGATAAATAAATTGATATACGAGATTTGAGTAGGAATCATTTTCTGTCCCTGAAATGAAAATAACTTACAAAGCAAATCGTAACATAAATGAAACTGCGAAGTCGGCCATTTTTATTTTTGTTCAAAATTTATTCATCAATATTATTGATGTATTTTCAGCGTCTACAATTGGCTGATTCATGCTAATCATTCGCAACAGCTGATTCTTTCCAAAATTTGGAAAAATCGTAAATTGAACGTTTTATTGGTGAATCTAAAATCAGGGTCTCTTGTTTTTCCTTTGAAAAAAAAGCTGTAAACGTTTATGAGACACAGTCCTGGGTCTTTTATATAAGGGGCTGTGGGTAAAAGCAATGAGATGGGATAGGGAAATTTTAGACGTCGCCTTCATGTCTCAAACGAGAATCACAATATGAATATAATTTTGAATAATGAAGAAACTTTAGACGTCGCAATTCCGCTTCAATTATGAAAATGTTCCACAAGATCAATATAACTCTACAAATTTCATTATAAAAGTCATTTCTTTTCTTTATTGTTTCTGTATTTTAGAAATGCAGCTTTTATTGGCTAACGCTTTAAATTTTATTTCAATTTCTAAAGGAGATTCAAGATATCACAATGAAAACTGCAGAAGAAAACAATAAATTTTTCAATTTTTATCATGCTCACCTGAATATATTTCTGAACTCCCACCAAGGACCTGAGGGCATCGAAACTAGAAGAGGTACAACATCTTCTGTTTGATTTTGGCAGTGTCTGGGCACCGGGACATCAGAAACAACTTCTGTTTCTTGAAGCCTGAAACAAACACAAGATGAGAAATAATAAGACACAGAAGTTGTCAATACCACTAATTTTCATTAAAACTATTTACAACAGTATCATGTTTTCGAGGCTATCCCTTTTCCCCATCCTCAGCTAGACTGGTGCTTGGGGAGGCTACAGGAACTATAACAATTACTACCAAAATATCTCAACAATACAATTGATTCCTTAAAACAAACATTTTTCAATAACTTAACACAGCACAGACAACAAATAATAAGATATAAAATAAAAAGGGAACCATACAACACATTTCAAAACAATGAAAAAAGTTAGAAATTGATTTTTCAAAAATTAGTACACATTGACTTTTCTAACGAGATATGTTGTTTGCCTATTTAGTTTCATTCATCTCTGATTTCTGAGTTTTAAGATTTTAGTTGAATGGAATCTTGTTTACTCAAAATAGATCTATCTACAAAAAATTTTTATGCATCGAATAACTATGTTTAACCTCTTTTAACTTTGAAATTGATCATTAAATATTTCCATAGTTGAAAATATCTCAATAAACACTTCAGATGAAACTTTCAAATTTAATTAGTCTCATTAATTCTTCAGCTAAATTTACTCGGGAAAAGGTAACAACAACACAAAGTAATCCCATTGTAGATTCTCATTCACATCCACAAGATTATAGTGCTTCCACATTTGAGTGACCCTAAGCGTAGAGAGCATCTACACCACTTTTGGAGCTAATATTATTGCTTTTACATTAATGAAATTAATGTTTTAGTTCAATACGCTCTTGAACCGATTTTTTTGGAATCCTATTGAAATATTATATTGTGATATAAACATATTTTTGTGACAAAATGATTTTATTCATCACAATATTAAAATACATGAAAAAAAGCATTTTCTGTTAAAATATCCTATTTTTGAAAATAACTCCAGTAACATGGCGTCCGTTTAGACGCAACATTTCTCGAGCCAGACCTTGAAGTAGCATTGCCAGGGGAATTGGCCAATTTCCTGCCGGATCCGCTCTTTCAGGGCTTCAATTGTACAAGGATTATTTTGGTTTACGAAACATATTTTCCCTATATTCCGTAACGAGGAATTGACGCTCGGTATTGGGATTTTTCTATCAAAACCACCCCGACCCTTCTAAAAACGGAAGCACTGCACGCGCTTCCACTGCGCACCTTTCTTCTCCCCCGCTTCCCTCCTAAACAGTCAGTCAGCGAGATCTCTCGACTGAGGGTGGAAGCTTGATAGAGCAAAATACAGCCTGCTGGCGTTGTAGGACTCTCTGCGTCTTCTAACAGAGTCAACTGCTCCTGCTCGAGGGTGTCGTCTACCATAGGCTTTTAAGTACTTGGGGACTTGTTGGGACTCTACGTCGATCTTCTGACCGGGTCAACTACCCTGCTCGAAATGACATCATCTTTAGCTGACTTTAAGTACTGCTTGTACTTGTTAGACTTCGTGTCTCCTCTAGACCAAGTCGAGTGTATCAGTGATAGCCTACCCCTACCTTGCCTCCTAATTATTTCTTTCCTACATTTTTCTAATACCTTTGGCTGTGGTCATCCCACGGCCAATCAACTTCTCCTAAAATCTTCCTTTTCTCTGTTAACCCCACGGCTATTCTATCCTCTCCTTTCACCTTCATAGGCTGTGGCTCATCCCCCGCCCAAACTAACTTCTCCTAAAATCTTCTTACTGGCTTTGGCTAACCCACAATTCTATCCTCTCCTTTCATACCTTCATAGGCTGTGGCTCATCCCACGGCCAATTTACCCTCCAAATAACCCAAATTTCCTACTGGCTGTTGTTTAAACCCCCCGGCTATTTATCCCCTCCTTTTACACCTTAATGGCTGTGGCTCATCCCACGGCCAATTTCCCTCCAAATAACTCTAAAATCCTCCTACGGGCTGTGCTAACCCCACGGCTATTCTATCCTTCTTTTACACCTTCATAGGCTGTGGCTCATCCCACGGCCAATTTACCTCCCAAAAAACCCTAAAAACTTCCTGCTGGGCTGTGGAAATAATCACGGCCTCTTCACCTTCTAATCAAATATCCTTATTAGGGAAAAATCTTTCACGTTATGAGCAAAATCGTCATACAAGACTTAAAGACGTTTTTGATGACAAAGTCGAAAAAGAGGCAAAGACCTCAACCTGAATCGTTTTCTCCACGTCCGAACCACCCCACTTCCCGACTGTAGCTGGTTGTCCAGGAGAGACACCTGGTATCTTTTCGAGGCCAGGCAGAGGAGCTGAGCCCGTAAATTGGTAAACACATAATTATCTTGGATCCGGCAGGTAGTTGGTAAAATCCACTGGCAATGCTATGCAATGTGATGAGTCAGTTCAAGATCTAAACGGACGAATCTTTTCTGGAGTTATTTAAAAAAATAACAGACATTTTACTTTTGCAGGAATATTTTTGTCCGCTTATAGATACCGCTCAAAGGATCGATTTTGACATCAGTAAAAGAAAATCAATGTAAATTTTCTGTTTTTCCAAGAAAGGCATTGGAACAGTTGTGTATTATCATCAACAGCAAGTAGACCTTCAATCTTGACAAACCAGGTGAATCAGAAAATTTTATTAAACATTTTTGTTGAACATATAGAATCAATGGTGAACGGCTATCAAGACCTTGGTGGGTCACTCTGTACCAGAAAACATGGTGCGGGTGTTTGGTGGGCGTTCGACTATTTGATTGTTTAGAATATAACAGACGGAGAAAATGGACACATCCGCAAAGGTTTTTGAGAATTGGTTTATGCTGATGATCTTCGAAGAGGATCCACAGCCAATTGATTCTAGCAACTAGAAAGAATGGCGGAAGCAGAAAACATCAGTGACGTTAAGCTAGTATTGACTAGAAATGAAGAGTATAACGCACCTCAGATGTGCCTTGGCATTGATGCGTGTATTCGAAATCGAACAGTCCGTAACGCATTCACCAGTTCCCGCCTTTGAAGATCCTCCAGGAAAGAATCGTAGGCAGCATTGCGATCACCTGCAATCCAAAATATAATTTTAAGCAGGAGTTTATTATTTGACAAAATAAAAACATTCGAAAACTACTTCAAGTGATACTAATAGTATAGTCTGTCCAAGTAGAGAAGACATTCTGAAAGATGGGAAAATGACGCCAGCTCGGCAATATTGGTTCAAAAATTATTGATTTCTTTTCAAATTGTAGAAAACATTCTGATCTTCAATTTAATGCTTGGACAGGCTATATCAGAAATAACAGTAATAGTTATTAGTAATTAGTGATATAAAATACCGGTATTTAAAACTCGGGGTAAACCAGGGTATTTACCCGGTAATATCCAAAATTCATAAATACCCGTATATTGGGTATTTATTGAATCATTGATGTTTGTACCCTGAATATGTTATTAATGGCATTGATGATATATTGGCATAGTAATAGTATTGTTATAATATTATAAAAACTTATTTAAGATACGGTTTTTATGATAGGTTTTTTCAAGAATTAGTCAAGTTTCGAATGAATAGGATTCTTCGTGAAAAAACTGGTACGAAATTGGACAAACTCTCAGGAGTTTTATGTATATATATTTCACTCAACTAGAAGCAATAAATAAAAATAATAAATTAGAAGAAAATGAAAACCAATAGTTGCAAACTGAAAATTCATGGAGTGATATTTGAAACAAAATAAGAAACTAACTTCTTAGAAAAATGTTTTTTTTTGAGATTTTTTGTGTCAAGAAACTCATAAGTCTTTATACATATTTACAGATCTACTTGTAATTGTAATAAATTTGTAATTTTGAATTGAATCATGAATTAAAATTCTGTAGATGGAAACAAATAATAATGAAATATTTTTTAAGACTGAAAAAAGGTATAAAATTAACAACTCAAACATTTAACTTTAAATAATATTAATTCATTGGGAAATTTATTTTACCGCATTCTAAATGAGAAGCCTATTGGCATAGATTGGGATAGAGCACGTAGCTTTAAATTGTAAGAAATAAGCTTTCTGGCAGTCCTGATGTAGGCTTTCGGTGAAAAAGATTCCTGAATAATTTCCCCACGTTAAAATTTCACAAAGACTCAGGTCTCAAGGTTATTAAAGACAATAACCTTGGTTTTTCTAATAACCTTGGTAGGTCTTTTCTGTTCTCTTGAAAATACGAATTAAATAATACTTAGTATAGCCTGTCCGCTAAAAGAAAAATTTCGGGCAAGATTGAGAAATTGACTCAGCTCCAGCATTATTAGTTTAAAAATATAAATTTGGTCTCAAAATTATAGGAAACATTCTGATCTACAAATTTGACCAAATTTATCATCTTTAAACTGAGGTTTCTCCTGGCTGGAGTCATTTTCTCATCTTGCCAGGAATCTCTTTGCTTATACAGGCTATAATGGCACTACAAAAGAAATCTCAATAAAAAATCTGAGTAGATAATCTGTTTTATGTTTTTCCAATCACATAAAGAACGTGGAATTTGTTCAGATAGTAATTGGCGCTATTCATTCAAAAAGATTAATAAAAATTACTGTTCTTATGGGGCATGATTTCGCTGATCGGCAGCTGTCGCAAACCACTACCATCCAGCACCCTTAATCAGATTCGCTCCTATCAATGGCATACGTGATGCTTTCTCAACGAAATCGTCAATGAAGTCAACTTATCACAATGACAGCACCACATGAAAAATAGTGAACATGCTTCTATTGTTATTTCTGTTTTATTATACTCCTTTCCCCAGAAAATGGATTGCAAGTGAAAAGTGATACATACCAGGTCAAATTCCCTTGAATGTTAAATAATAGTTATTAATAAAAATTTCTTGTCATTTTCAATAAGATTTAACAACACAGAAACAAATAGAAATCATAATACCCAGCACCTGGTACCTGGGCATTTATAGCTAATGTCGTTTAAAGTTAAATGCTATCTATCACATAAAAACATTTTTGTTAGCATTTTGTCATTTCACCATCATTAAAGTCGAATGCAAAAAGACACCAATCTTTTCAAATTCAATAAAAATGATAACACCATTTTATATTTACCTACCTGCTGGGTATTTACCTGACCCACATCACTATTAGTATTATAAACAAAAATGTTGTACTTATGTTAATTTCAAATTTTTCGAGTAAACATACTTCTCATAATGCTGATACAGTGGTGTGAATGGCATTGAAAAAAATTGTGTATCCAAATGGGTTTAAACCGAATTGTTTTATAAAAAATAATTGCACTGGTAAACCAAAATCAAAGATTATCATCATTATTATCAGATGGTTACAGTTCAACAAGTTTCAATACAATCACATTGAGATGTAACAGAAACACTGAGTTGTATGAGGCAACAAATCGAAAATCACATCAATAGTGTGCTTTGCTTTATAAAGCTCCGACAGCTATTGTATCTTACTGCCTCTTGGTCGTACCAGTGCACGTTGACCCTTATACTAAAGAATAGAACTATCTTTCCAAATTAGTTGACTCTTCAACCAGACAATAAAAGTAACAGATCAATAGTTACTAATAGGGACAAATCGTTGAGGTTTCGTGCCATCTAACCGCTGCATAACAAAAATTTACTTACAACTTTCCAAGTTCCTCATTTTCTAATTAGTATGTATATTATAATATGATTTGACCTACACAATAATGATATACAAAATGGTATTAGCTAAAAAAGTAAGCTGAAGAGCTTGTTGAATGAAAATGCATCATATCAAAGGAAAAGATTCCAGAGGCCCGCTTTCCTAAAGCGACTTTAGCAAAAAGAGGCTCAAACAAGTTGGCGTTAGATCAAATAACATTCATAGCTTCCTTTTATCAGAAGGTTCGCACCAACATGGCAACGTCGCACCGTATGTACATTTTACCCATATGATAGCATTGAATACAGTTATTATGAATTATGCATGTTGACTTAGTTTTTCTCTTTAAGCATAATTTTCATGAAATAAAAATTTATAGTAATCGCTTTCGTACTGATTTTTTGGATAGAAATTGTTATGAAAAGATTGGGAAAAGACAATTATGTCTAAAGACAGCTATGATTTGTAGCAAGTCAAATGTGAGAATGGCACGTGAGAAACGCATCCGACAGAACAGCTGATGATAGTTGATTCAACGCATTTTTTTGGCAAGTTTTTTTACATTTATTGAAGTGGAAGCTATGACAACGTTTAATAACAGATTAACGGTGTTCTTACATTCGAGTATAAATTTTAATTTTCATTTCAATTCTACCTATGTATTCCACATCAATTTGTTTCTCATCTTTGATGTGAAAAACTACGTATCTGTGCTTCTTATCTTCTTAATTTCTTCGTAGGTTGTTTTACAAACATCTGAAACTGTTACACCACAGAAGCCTTAAATAAATGAAAACATTAATTATCTGTCCAAGTCAGATAAATTCCATTGATAATAGTTATTAGCGGCAGTCTACTATGAAACAAAGAATCACTTTTAATCCTACAATTTCATAAGGTTTATTGGGAGAACTCTGTTGATTGAATTTTTATTTTTCTATTTAAAAATGATTCGGTGCAACATACAAATTTTCAAGACTTTTGTACAAGAATAAATTGCAATCACAATTTGGGCTACTCAAAATTTAAAAAATTCTAAAATCTTTGTGAAAAATGATCCAAGAAACATGTTTGTGTGTTTTAACAATATTCTAATTTTTTTGAATAGCTACTTGATTTTTTTCATTTATGAATTCTAATAATTGAACCCTGAATTTATTTAAAAATAAACGAGTGCTTCAGTTGAAAAGTAGAGGAGCTAAAATTAAAAATAAGACACCTTTGGATGTTCTTTTCCAACCAACACAACGATAAAATTGAGCCACTGAAACACCAAACCACTCTTCACTTAGTATCGAGCTATTCTATCAGGAGTAGGTTCAAGAGAAATAAAAAAATACAGAACATATTTTATAAATTCTAAGTTCGTAACTAGTTTGCAGGCTGGTATGAATAACGAAAACTGAAACTTGATCATGTTACAAATACATGATACTACGCATACTGATAATGGTATGAATAAGGTAAAAGCACCAGTAGTGGCCATGTTTAAGGAATTTTTCTAGTTTATGCAGAATTGTTGAGTCTATTCATCATAAGTTTGACCATCTTAAATTCACAACATCTAGCCCAGATCCTTCTTGATTGTCTCGTTATTTAAAATGGCTGATATCTCAATTCAAAAAATAATTTTATTAAACTTTTCGTGGAACTCGATTTGATTCTAAAGTGGCCACTATGATTCAGTAGTGTACAGGTACTCGACTTATAGTGGCCACATGATGTTCTATGCTTATTTAAAATTCAATCTTCTAAATCAGTTAAGAAATCATTTAGGTAAGCTAATTTTACATCCCAGAACGTGATAATAACGCCAGAAATAATAATAGGTTATATTAAAATGAGTTGAATTGGTAACGCATTGTTGTTGGTTAAAAGTCACTAGAAAAGTGAGGTTAAACCATAAATAGACGTTTAAAAGTGATTTTCTCTATGTAACCTATATGAAACAGTCTTAGGAGAACATAAATTCTTATAACACCAACTTTACTCCAATTTCTACAACTTCTACAACAATATCTAATGGGTGGCCACTACTAGATTATTCACGGTTTCTTGTACTAGTAGTGGCCAGTCTGCTTTTACGCCAAAATATCAGTTATATTTGGCTAGAAACCTTCTTAACAACATTCAGAGAATCTAGGAAATGATTATAACACCAGAAATTGCGAAAAGCTCTAGACTTTCTAGTCATAATACAACAATTTGTAGACATGCCATCTTACTAAAAACGTCTAAGACAAAACTTAACTTCTTACTGAAACAACGTATTCGAGTGATATGGCGACAATGAATTTCTCTCAGAAATATCTGATAATACTTAAGAGTTCCTACTGAACTATTTAGCTGCTAAATAGTATGGTTTAAGTTCTAGCAGGTTTAGAACTTATTTGAAGGCATCAAGTTCATTTAAATAAAAACATTCAAGTGGCTACTACAAGCAGTGGCCACTACTAGTGCTTCTCCCTTAATTAAAGCAGCTGCATGATGACACTGGAGGTGCCTTGGGGGAATAATGATACATTGGAGGATTCAAACCTATTAAAATTGCCAGAATAAAGGACACAGCGTATAAAGTATGAGAAAGAGAGGGATAAATTTTCTCCAACGATTGTTGTTGAATGATATTTGATGCAGTGAACAATTTGTACTTTCTTGAAACGAGATGATGTATGTACATCATACTTAAAATACTAGAAAATCAACTTATAGTCTTAACGGAAATTTTGCACTAAGAGAGTCTACATAGTGTCTACGTGATCTACATTATAGGCCACTTAGGAGTGCTATAGGTATAGTTACTACTCACAGTAAGTCCTGAGAACATTTCCTGAGGACATCCAGATTGACATGTGAAAGCTGTAGATGAACCAATGCATCAATTCAAAGTGAGAATCATCTGTGTTGTACTAGCTAAAAGGCAAATCTAATTCCTTCAACTTTGAATCCACCTTGCAAAGGAACTATGATTTTTGCAGAGTAGAGCAAGAAATACATGTAAATTACTAATATACATTAACTAGCCGGCCTGCCCCTGACCCCCTGACAGTATCGGTAGTGTCAGTGAGTCGAAACAGGCTATTTTTCGCTCGCCTGCATCACCTCTGCCAGGTGGTAAGAGAGAAACAGGTTTCGCTTGCTCGCCTGCAAATTCCGTTCAGAAGAGATTGGAATTTATTATTGAACAAAGCATTTGTAGACCTTAATCTGGACCAGTTTAACAACTTTAATACTTCTTTACCAATTTATTCTCAAAAATCCAAGATAAACTCCGAAAAATAGTAAACTCTATTGAGCGTAACCTTGGAAAGTATATCGACATAGTTTGAAACTTTGATTCAATATCTTCCAAATTAGTTCGATCATAATCTCGCTGAACCATTGAGTTCACAGTAAGGATTGGTCGTATCAAGGCAGAAGATATGCAACCTGCAATACATCTACAATTTAAAAAAAACTGATAACTGGCGTAATCTTGAACGGAATTCAAATATATTTTAACACAAGATTTCTAGACCTTATCTGAAACCTTTACAACAATTATCAACATTTGCTACCGATTGCTTCCCCGAAATAATTGAGAAAACGCCGAAAAAACTATAGAAAACTTAAATATTTGGAGTATTTTGGAAAGTTTTTAAAATCCGTTCTTAGCGAGCGTCTAAACGTCCAACTGAACATGCCTGCCAAATTTGAACGCATTCCGGTTCCAGTGATTTTTAGTTCGGTGATGAATCAGTCAATAAATAAAAAGCATTTCGCTTTCATAGATATAGATAAATAGGAAAATCATTAAGAGAAGAACCAACTTTTGGAGAACCGGCTCCAAATTTAAAGCTAGTCAGTATCATTACCAATATGAAACTTTCATGTGATATTCATTTGGAAAATGATGTATTGTTCCTCTGACGAAGCTCAAGATGTAGCAATTTGTTAACGGATATCTGTCA
This sequence comes from Sogatella furcifera, assembly GCA_017141385.1. Lineage (NCBI taxonomy): Eukaryota > Metazoa > Arthropoda > Insecta > Hemiptera > Delphacidae > Sogatella > Sogatella furcifera. The sequence goes on from CM029547.1 coordinate 30,439,772, forward strand.
TTGAGGAACGACATGTTGTACTACTACATTCAGTAGTAAAATGACGTGAAACATGAAAGCAGGGTCACAATGATACAGATGACGATGCTTGCAACCGGCGGCCTCGTAACCTCGCAAACATCGAGACCAAGTCGAGATCAATTTGAGCCGCCTGCCCAAAACCCCCCTCTCCTAACCAAGTCATCCTGACCGACAATGAGTCATTCACCTACCAACTATCATCGCATCGCACTGTGGCTCTGTCTGTCTGCAGGTAGTAGTCAGCAGCTACAGACCAGACTAGACACCGCTACGCACAACTGAAAGCGTTACAGCATATACAAACTCGTTGTGCCACTCAAAAATTAATTACATTCCATACATTTTTACAAATGCCGAACTTTGTGGCAACACTGGTTCGATTTTGAGGTGAGTACCGGAAGAAGTGTAGATTGCTGGTTGTGATTGGTTGCTGTCGAAGCGTTTGAAATGTATTTGTAGTTATCCTGAAAATATCCAACCAATAACAATGTTGATTTTCAGCTTCACTAACGTATTTGTAGCCAGAAGTATTTGGATGTTACAAATGTATTAGTACTCTTTGGATGGCATTTTTATTTGCTTTAATCATACTGCAAAATGTCAATGTGCTCAATTTAGGCAATTTCGTAATTTAAATTTGTGAAGTAAGACAAATAATAAAAATTTCATCGTTGCAATTTGGCAACAAGTTATGAAGTACAGGAATGATGACAATACAGTAATTAGCGTTTCTATATGGATGGATTTAAATTGTTTTTTTCAACAAAATTGAACGATTCAATGAATGATCAAATTTCAACCATCAATATCATTGTAAAGTACACAAATAATGATTGCTGTTATTTACATGGACGGATTTTAAATTGTTTCTTTTTTCACCAAAGTAATTGGTTTGAAACAGAAATTATTCAAATTTCAACCATCAATATCACTGGTAATTTGCAGGTATTGATTCTTACACTTTTTTACTTTCGTCTTACCTACTACCATAGGTAAGGAAAGTATTGCTTGATAAAAATTAAGGTACTTCAATTTTAGGTTTTCTATCCGTTTCGTTGTCCCTGAACTGTAAGTGAAGTGGTTTTTGGGTATTGGTCTGTAAAGGTGCGTATGTCTGTATGTCACTATATCTCGATCCCTAATTGACCGATTGACGAAATTTGGAACTTGAGGTTCTACACCTGACTCGAAGAAATTCAAAATAATTCATCAAAAAATGGCGAATAATATGCTAAAAATGGTAAGTTGCAGATTTTCTCGAAAAACGGCTCTAACGATTTTTAAAACTCACACCAAAAATAGCCCTATATAAGCCCTATCGATCGCCACGAGTCTCATTCCTGGCAAATCGCATAAGATCTCATGGCAGCACGTTGAGAAAAATGAATTTTGTAATATTTCGATTCCTAATTAACCGATTGATTCTGAATTAAACTTAAGGTCCTTATATCATGAGGACCACTCGAAGAAATTAAAAAATTATCGAAAATGGCAGAGAAAAAACACAGATGATGCAGCAAGAATTGTGTTTTTCACGATTTTCGCGGAAACGACTTCTGCAATCTGATTTTTCTCAAACTCATACCCGAAATAGTCTCATATGTTTCCATCGACTCCCAAGGGTCTCATTCCTGGTAAAATAGCAGAAGATTAACAGCATTGTTGAGGAAAATGATTTCTATCTTGATTTTTCTCAAAATGTCTTAAACTATTTTTCAAATTGGCACCCTATATAGTCATCAAAGCTCTATAAACCGGCATATGTCCCCTTGAGTAAGATTATAAAGGGGCGCAACCCGTATTAAAAAAGTTAGAAATTCAGTAGATAGGCAACCCGCACTACATGAATCTGTATACGGCAGCCCGTACTACATGGCTCGGTAAGTGGAGTTCGAGCAACGCGGGCAGCGCGCTTGATGCTCGAGTACAAAATGATCATTCCGTCATTCTCGCAATCACAGTAATCCGGCATCAGGGTTAAAGAAGACAAAAATCACATTTGAAAGAAGTATTAGTGTTTGATAATAGGCTAATTATTGGTAAATACTCAGAGTTATGGAATCGAATGATTCATTATAGATTCCAACTCTTTGATCCGGAAGGTCCAGGTCCAGGCCAGTCGAGTCTTCAGAAGGCAACACGACTAACTCCAGAAGAGAAAGTGGGCACCGAATATGAAAAATTACTGGCTGGTGGGGAGACTGAGTAAAACCGTCACCATTTAGCAGCTCAGAGCCTTTTCATCCAGTCAGCTGAAATTTGCTTCCTGGTGATCTGCTTTCTTATTATGTATATAAATTATAAAACAGAATAAATTTTAAATTTTTTATGTGCTTGGGGAGTCGTCAAAACCTGTGGTTTTACGATTGGGTTGGAATGCTACAGACCAAAAAATCTACTTTCATTCAAAATCCGAGTCAATTCGGCTAACAGGCAGCCGAAGCGCCGACAGGTGCGAGGCATCAGGCTTGTGAAAATTTCAAATCAAACACAAGATAAAAATTAGAAGCGACGGCAGGCGCGAGTTTTAACGGCGAGTGAAAATTTTACTATGGTAATTTCTATAATAGTCTTATCTCAATTTATAGTCTACTGCTGCAATTTTGCAATAGACTAAATGAATTTGCACTACAAGACTTGGAGGTACAAGATACTTATAGGCCTACGTAAATATGAATGGCAAGGAAAGTTGTGTGAGTGTACCACACCAGATTTTTACTCAAGATAGAAGTTTTAATTAATTAAATCAACACAGAAGTTGAATAAACAAACCTGAGCTATAGCAATTTCAAATACTCTAATAGATGGTTGAAGGGCAAGGTGCAAACAAGATTAATATTCGAAATGACATGTTTCTGTGAAACTAGGTCCAAGACACTCATCAGAATATTTCTTCCCAAAGTGATGTCATCACACCAGAGTTGATATAGTCGGTCAAATGGTTGTTTCAGTAAAGTTGATCAAGAAAGAACTCGAGAGTAAGAAGAAAAAATGTTATGACAGTAGAGGTGAACGAAACAAGGAAATTCATTCAAATCAGGCTACATTAGTCATCCATGAAAAAATCATTTTGGAATACCAAATAATAAAAGTATCGGTAATGGCAGAATAATCAACATTAGCCGCTGAACGCCCGTGAGTCAGCCAGTAAAGCAATGTTATGCTTCAAAAAGCAAGAGCTTGCTGGGTGCACTGCACTCAAATTATCAGCCATAGAGCGGTCATTTTTTAGTTTTTAATAAGATTACAAAAAGAGATCAAATTTATTATTAATTTGAAATCAAAGTGGTTGAAATTGTGAGAGTTGCAAAGTTTGTGGAGATGAGATGAAATTCAATTTCAAATTAAAAGAATGAAAAATTCACAAGTACGCAGAGAAATTATCATTACATCAATACAGAGCATGTAAATGGTGTATATATAGTGTTTGAAAGGAAGACAGAAAAACTCCCAAATAACCAGTAAACTGTGGAGGTGGTTCTAATTTCGTGAGCTCCAATTTTTGGCAAACATATAGACTGTAATCGGTTTTTTATTGTTGAGATGAAAGTTATACACTTTTTAGAATAGACTTAGAGACTACTACTAAAACATGAACTGAGTGGAACGTATCAAATTATATGGTGACTAATAGATTTTCAAACAAGTTGACCACTGACAAAAGAATAACAACATGAAACATGTAACTTTGCAGGTTATTTCCTAACTTTAACATGGCTGGAGCGATTTTACTTCAGGGCTTGAAGTCTCTCATGATGATTGAGAAACTTTACAAGATTTCGGGCAATCAAAGGTTCAAATTTATTTTAATCGTCATTAATTCAAAGAATGGTTAACAAAGTCACTGGAATGAAAAAGGAATTTAGCGAAAATATTGAAAACCCTTGTTGAAGATAATATTTACAAATGATTATTTGGTTAATTACTCGAATAAAAATCAAAACCGTTCATATAATGAATAAAATCATGAAATGAACAAGAGATTAAGCTATAATAACCACGACATAAAATTAGCAACAGTGTTTCCAACACTAAAAAGATTGCGATGAAGCTCCTAAAACCGTTTTACCAAAGAGCAGTCACTTTCCAGTTATGGAATTCAGAATCTTGAAACTCTAGTGCTGTTCGTCATCAGGGGTTCCAAATCACACAAAGTGTATCTGTGTGCACGCTTTGATTGAGCATTAGGGAGCAGTAGCGATGTAGCTCATTAGGGAGCGTTCAAAATGCCGGGTAAAATCGATGGCTGAGCCTGTCTGCTCTGCTACGCTTCACTGTCTGGACTGGTGCCAGCGCCAGCGGACGAAATCCTATTTAATGGCATCACTTATGAGGAACAAGCTTGCCCTACACAACAATAAGCAATATTATAATATGTTATTGTAAATCCAGTAGACAGACAAAACAGACAAAATCTGGAGAGAGCTTCTCAACAACACACAAAGTTGGTCCGACAAGAGCACTTAATTAAATTACATAATGTAAAGCTTCATTAATTGTGTATTATAGAAATCATCTACTGGAAATCATCAAGTACTCCAAGATCAAAATTGTGATTCATAGAAAACTATTTTAAATATTGATTATTTAATAATATAAAACAAAAGAAGAGTATTATAAATATTTATTAAGAAATGACGATGCCTTGAAAAAGCTTCCTAAAAATACAGCCAACAATTGAAAAAGCATATTCTGATATTTGTCACAAAATTGATTGATTATCTCTATTTTATTACGGTGTTTGGCATAACCAATGAGCACATCTATCAAGCCTAATGCTATCAACCCGTTAAAAGGATTATTTCTCGAGTTTTTTCTACTGAAGACCAACAAACGTACCAAAGTTTGCCGGTGATTAGACGAGGGAGATGATACAAAGAATTTAGTGCCTGAATAGTTTTATTTGTTTTCAGTATGGTAGCTCATCAAGACCAAGCCAGTAGCCATAGTAGTGTGGCTATGCTGCTGGCTGCTCCCCGTGTATAAAATCCACAGTTAATCAAATACCTACGATATAACTAGTCTAATAAGGGTCTAATCCCTCTTTTGGGAGATTGTCTGTCGTTAGTAAAGACAGTCAGTCGTTCTCTATTTCTGGAGGAATAGTAATATGATTACACCTTAACTGATCGTTGAGTGTGATGCTTGTTATTCAGAGGTGTTCTGCATCTTCACTTGTTGGTAAAGACTGGCTTATGGTTGAGAGTGATCGACGTGCTAACCACACGTTACCTCTGTCCTGCTGATTATTATCTCGCCTGCTGCAATTTCTATCCGGCTGGAGATCAGGGGTGGGGGGGGGTGGCTTGGCCTTGGTCGGTGGAGGTTCGGGGCTGGGGGTTCTTTGAGAATTTAGGCTTTGGGCCGGTATTGACCGCCGGATGTTTTCCGTCTTGCCGGGGTGTCTCTGCTTGACGGACTGTATAGTTTGGTGAATATGAAACTGGCTACCAGCTGGCAGGCCAGAGGCTCCCTTCATAGGGTTACAGCCATTAACAAACAAACAAAATAAGGGTCTGGGTAGTACTTCATAAATGGCCGATGTTTCAGTCGCAAGTCAATAGATTTGCATATTATATAATAATAGGGCATATTATATATCAATACGGAATGCTACCTCAAGAAAGACAGATGGCCTGTAATAATAGATGATGATAAACGTTTATATTAATTTGAATCCAATAAACGGACTCGACGTTTCTTCTAGATAGAACAAATCAAAAGAAATAAAGCGCGATCATCATTAGTTGAATAAAATAGATAGGACATGGAACGTACAATGATAGATTCATAGATTCAGAAGCTTCATAGATTTACGCACGAAATGACTTGATCACTTAGTCACGAAGAAATGATCCAATCATCCAGATCTTATAGAATGCTGTCATATAAACCCTAGTAATATTCTCAGCGTAAGAATAATTTCGAACTGTTGATTACTCACAAAAACATGAAGCCACGACCTTGCTACTCCATGTTGTAAGGCAAAAAGCTTGAATATGACATAACATCCTATTTTCTTATAATATTGAGAAGTTAAACTGTTTTCATTTTTTAACCAATTGCATAATTTTCTGGCGCAAAATGAATAAGGTAGGCCACTTTTTTCAAAGTATCTGTACATCCAATGGGAGATTTTTTCGTCGCTGATAAGGATATCACATATTAGTTTTACTATAGTATAGCCACTATAGTTTTAGAGCCGAATCAAATGGATGATAGAACTAATATTTTGTCCCAAATAGAGTAATTTTCTCCAATCAATAGTAAATGAGGGAAAATAATACGATCTATGGAAAACTAACTTTTCCAATCGCTTTTGAAATGTTAATCTACTCTCAGAAAGACACCCTCACATGTAAGCTCTGAACACCTATTACTTCTTAATAGCCTACTTGTGTAGAATCACATGCTCCTGGATACGAGTGAATCAGAGTCTCTGTTAAAGATTGTTTTTGATCTGTCTGCATACTACTGAAAACCCCTGGAATGCATATTTGCAGATATCTCAAAACTCAATGTAGTAAACATCATTGATGTGATAATTTTAAAATTAAATGATAAGATAAATTCAAAATCTCTAATGAGTATTGGATAGCCTACCTAAAACTAAATGCATAATTCCGCCAATAGACTTGTCACATGACCTAGGTTGAAAATATTGTGTCAGCAGCAGTGAAAAAGAAAGGCCATTCAAGCGGCAGGCTTGTCGCAACGCGTAAACCAAGGAAATGTCATCGCTGGGGAAATGGGAGAGAGAGTGAGGTGAGTGAGAGAGGCAGGCCTTGGCCCAGCATCAAGAAAGGCAGGAGAGATTTCATTTGGCCTTTATGGATATCGCGACCACAGGTATGGATGGATATGATAACGTTTGCACCGTTTCTTGACTAGAAATCTTAATCATCATAAAATGATCCCCATTTCAGAGTAGATAGATGTCTGATTAGAAAGACAGGCTGTTCTTTTGATTCTAATCCAATATTACAAAAATACATGTAGCCCATCATCTCGTGTGCACATTCTTGAAAGAAAATGACAAAGGTCACACAATTTTAGCAATGTAGCGAATAGTTTATGGAATAATTTACCTAAAACCAGTTAGGTTGAGAAAATTACTGTCATTGTGTTGTAATAATCGAACTGAAACTGATAAAAAATATATATTTATCTGAATAATTATTTTGACTGCATTTTATTTGTTGATGAGAAGTTTAATATCAATATTTTTGGGGAAGTATAAGATTTTAGTGTATAAAATTTGCAGTAGGAGAAACACGATGGAGGAAGATGGTTTAATGTATCATTTGTGGATGGGACGGTTTCGTGAGAAGGCTCATCAATGATTAGTATTTTTCTTGAAAGGAAATTGAAACGTGGACACACAGCTCCAGACTTCAGCATCTTCGAGATGCCTTTCGTTTCTTTAGAGCGCAGAAGCCCTCGTTTGAAAAGTGAGGCCTGAATCAGCCACAATCAGTCAATTACCATTAGCTAAGGCAAGATAGGTGCACCGTGGCAGTGGTGGTGAGGGGAATAGTGCATGTTTAGGACGCCATCTTTCAAAATAGCATCAATTTTTTATTCTCCTTATAATGAGAAACAAAAACGTTTCCTCTTGTAATGCACACACGCACACAGACACACAATAACATCTACACCGGTACACTGCAACTACAACACTCATTTGGCTATATGATCGCAACTATAGAAGTTATGTTCTCCCAGATCAAATCGTAGCAATCAATCTTCTACAAACATACACATATAAATGCTCAATCAAATCAATTCCAATATATTTCTGGAAATAGAATTTCCAAACTCAGTATAAAAATTTACAATGAATCGATAGTCAATCAAAAAGAGAAAATTCAATGGAGGAGTGCTAAAAATTATTATCTCATGTATTCCCTGAATAAAAATAGATTCTCAAAAAATAATCTACATTTTATAAAATAATAATGAAGCGCGTAGGCCTACGTCATCAAAATATCACATAGGCTACAAAACAATCATTTCAATCATATTGCGCAAGTCATAATTAATAATTACCAATGAATATTGAAAATGATTGATTGATTGATTAAAGAAGGAAATATTGAAAAATAGTCCATCTATTAGCAAATTGGTTTTAGGTGGAGGTCGAAAATTGATGGATAATTAACTAACTATAAGAATTGAATCTGAACACTCCTTATTCAAGCCATAAATAAAATGTGGATTCCTACTAAATACAATACAAAGTATAATGATCAAATGGGAAGAAATAGGAATAATACGAAGTCAGTGAATAATGTCGGCCTCTTCGAAGATAACGGCACCGCATTCAAATTGATAAACATAATTCGAGGTCGAGTTTTTCTCTTTAGCCATTTTTCAATATTTTTCATTTTAATTTGTTTTTCATGGAAAACATTAATTTGCAAATAAAATACTATTAACACCGTTAGCAATTACATAACGGTTTAATTGCAAATCATGAAAAATCCCACTCTAATATCAATTTGTCAGTCGTATCAAAATTAATTTCTTTCCAACTTGAATTGTGTTCGTGTTCATAAACAATTATTCAGACAATTTGATATCAATTCATGTTACAAATTAGCTATAAAAATCAGAAGAAACTGGACTGTTGCATCTAGTGTGTGGAAGTTTACGAAGTATACTTTACACTGAAAATCGCCAATAAAAGAATTGACAAATAAAAGTAATGTGAGTGATCAATTGAAAATCAATCCATCAGCTTCATGACAAATTCTACAAGAAAACGATTCTGAAATCATTTTTCCATGCTGAAATTAGTTATACCGTAACTTTATTTTCGCTAGTGAAACTGTCTGAACGAAAAAGATCTAAAAGAAATTTCAAAAACCTGTTCATTTAAATAACAAAAATGCAAGCTCAAATATTTTCTGCAGCTGTATATTCGATCATTTAAAGGGCTTTATCAGAGGGAATAAAGCTTACATACAAAAATTCAAGGAGGGTTGAGTGGAAAAAAGGACACTAGGAAGAGAGGCTAACTCCGCTCTCTAGGGAAAATAGAGGCAGTAATTCAACTAATAAGAGATATTTAAATATAAAAAACTTTAAAACTACTATAGACAAGTTGAATGAATACTACTTTATGACTCCAGCGTTCGAATAAAAGTAAAACCTATCCATTAAGCTTAAATAAATATCATAAAAATATTAGTTCAATTTTTTTCAAATCAGTTAAGTTGATTCTAAAGTTTGAACCATAAAATAAGCTAATCTTCACGATATAAAGATAATACAAGCGGGACCAGCAATATTATCACTATAAAAGCTTCTACCTCAATTACCTAAAGCTTCACAATTATGGACTCTACCAAGAAAAATGAAAACCGTTATGTTATCAAATGATATTGATAGAAGTAAACAACCGCAAGTCCAGGACCAGGAGTATTTTTGTGTGAATGTCTAGAATGGAAAAATGAATTCAACAGCAATCGAGTGTCTTTTCTGCTGAGTGGTGTACGTCTTCTTTATAGTGTATCTTCAACCTGGTTAGCTGACTGTTGGAAAAGACGTGACCGGAAACAAGAGGATGTTCCCGCCCTATCACAGACCTTCTCTCACAGTCCAGCCGAACATTGACAGACATCACATCACTTCTAACCATGAGTGACAATACAACGAAAACGTACAATTCTAATGAAATATGTGAAATTACAATCAATAAATGCTTCAAAATGATTGAAATAGGTGACGGATGAGACTCATGAGAACACAACAGTATACCTATTTATTGAGCCTATTTTTCAAACCAATTGAAATAAATGAATGAATGAATGGATAAATTTCTAAGAGCACTCTTTAAAATGACTGATTTCATCTTAACGGAATGTTGAATTCTAATAAAACAAATAAATTATCGATATAAGTTGTATAGGAATAGATTGACTAAATTTATCAATATAGTTATAGTTCTGGTTAGTTTTACTGAAGCAGGACATTTTCAAATTTGAATACCGTATACATCTTTATGGATTCGTAGCCTCAAGAGTTTTTCAAAGTAAAAAGCTGCGGCTTTGAAAAATGTTGTAGGATATTCAGTTAGGCTGTAATTCCTTCTAATGCCCATATTGATATTACTAGTGGGATTGATAGTTTAGGCCTAGATAGGAATGAAACATTTTTGTAACAGCAAAAATATATGTTGAGTAGTTGTGAAGGTGATATTGTCCATATTGAATGAATCGACAAGATATTTAAATAAACCACATATTAATTAAAAATCAAAAACTTCATTATTTAAAATCTCGATTTTTAATATAGTACCTGTGGTTTAAAAATATCTTGTCGTTTTATTGAGCACAAGAAATTGACTATATTATGTGATGATATCCTAATAATTTTACCGTTTTATGATATAAAACAATTATCAGCAAGATTCAACTGAACTCACAATTATAAAAAAATGAAGAGGAGAAAGCGCAATGAATAGGCAAGAAGAAGGGAAGAGGTTCCCCTTATAGCAACAACTCAACGTGTGGGTCCAAAAGCCGATCTATTTCAAGAGCCCTATAGTCAGAGATACTACTGAGAATGAGGAAAACTCACTCACTTGGCTTGACGTGACACTTTCAGTCAGCTGCTGTGTCACACTAAACTTGCCATTACCGTATTCATGTGACAAGTGTAGCAAAATCTATTGCCACTATCAAAATGATATTATAATACATTTATCAAGTCTGATGAAAAAATATTCTTTCAACAAAAAAAAATATATTACTTTAAGAAACATTCAGAACTTCTTCATAGATTTGTTTGATGGAAAGATGTATATTTTGGTCAATTTCACTACTAGACTTCTATTTAATGTGAGAAATAAAATATAATTTGAGGTGTAAGTATGACATTGGCTAAAAGAGAGCAGCTAATAACTAATTTTTGAGGAAGTGCTCCGAGTGAGTCATACAAGACTTGAAATAGCTTAAAATGCTTGAAATAGCCGCCTGTTGAGGCAGTTCCTTGGTTATCATCAGGTTAAGATACAAGCATTCAAAACTATTCTTGGATGGTGACAATGTACCGAATAAGGCGAGGTGGAACATAAACGTAAGGGTCATCCCACAAAAAGCAATACGAACTTGAAAGAAGGTATTGACTGGAATGAAGTCTCAAAAATCTACACTGAAATTTTGAATATAGGCTACTTTAGAAACTTCCATAATATAACCTCATTGAGTAGCCTAGTGTTAGTCCTGAGTAATTCACCTTCTTAACGACAGTAAAATTTAATAATCAACCAATAGCTAATTTGAAGAGCGTTTAATATTGACCATACATATTATGCTTTCCACAACTCTCTAATTCAAATACCAAGAACAGAAACACGCCCACTTCAATGAAAATGTATTATTCGATTGACAGTGATGGGTCTGGAAATAGAATCTATTGAATAAGAGAGCGAGATAATAATTTTTGTAGCTTTGACACGCTAAAAGATGCGTTCGGTTGCGAAATAAGACGAAGCTGAAAGCATAGCATGGGTTGAACGGCCGCGCTGGGGCAAGAATCCAAAGAGTGCCGTCTCATTCTCACCAACACTCACTACTCTCCACTCTATCGACGAAAAACAGCACTTGTTCTACTAAATAAAGCGATACGAAATGCAAAACCGATTTATAAATAGACATTCCCATGTCATTCCACTACAACTAACGCACTTCCAAACATTGTTAATGAACTTGCCCCCCATGTACATGTGATTGAGGAACAAGGAGGAGGAGGAGTACGAGGCCCAGCGAATGCAATTCACAATATTCTCTATCAATGAGAAAATTATAAATAATTATAGTTTGATGACTCTTTGCTTCATACTAAACTCTTCAATCAGTAAACCACTAGTGAATTGCTATGAACAAAACAAAATCCAGGGTTATCAAATTGATCCTGTCATTTGATTTAACTTACATTGTCAACAACTTCATTAAATTAAAAATGAAAATTGGTAATGATATTTTCAGAAAACTTATGGTTAGGTGAATGATATCTTATGAAATACAAGAAGGCTATGATCTAAATGAACATATTTCAAGTTTATAACCGCGAATAACCTAACCGTCTGTTGCACTAGCCACTGTCCATTCTATAGTTAATCCAGGTTTGGCATATTTTATCTAGATTTCAAATATATTAGTATATTTTTTATCTTGGCCTAGATTTCAATTAATAGGTTAAATGTCAAAATATCAGTAATTCAATCAAATCGACACTATAGTAAGTTAGATAACAGAAGGAAATCTGAACTTAGAACCATAATTTTAAGAAATGAGTTGAGAGAGTGTTTCCATGATGGATAAGTTACTACTGGAACTCAAAAAAATTTCTTGCTAATTACTATTGCTTGCTTTGTAACTTTTCAGGTTTTATTGTAGTGATTCAATAAACCTTTAAAAGAGCCAATTATTTTTTACAATGAAAATAATTAAAAACATGTAAAATCTGAAGCAAAAGCAAGGTTTACTAGCTAACCTGGACTATTATTTGGGGATTTAATAATTGTATTTTCAAGCTTTACGATAAAGTTAATATGTCTAAAATGTTGTCTTCGAATTGTTCTTCCAAGTAAAATTATTTACAACCGGAAATCTCAATTGGGTGATTTCAACTTTAAAATAAATAATTTACAAATTTCGAGCTATTTCAATGGGGTTTATAACCAAAAATGATAAGACGCTCTAGCGTCTAGGGGACCATTGAATGTTTAGGGAGGATTCTATTTATACTACATCGAATAACATCAAATCTGTTATGCTGCTAGGCATAACATTGGATCAGAAGCTTAGATGGATACCCCAAATTGAAAGTGTTTGCTCGAAATTAAGTAGGGTTTTATATCTTCTTCGCAGTCTCAAGGACTGTGTTCCTTCAAATTACTTGAGAATGTGCTACTTCTAAGACTATGGTTTAGTCTTATGGGGCTGCGCCCCAGAGGTTCAAAGGTTTTCTTGCTCCAGAAAAAAGCTATAAGAATTATATGTAACGCTGCTTATCTGGAGCATTGCAAGCCATTGTTTATAAAGGAAAAAATTATGACAGTTCACAGTATGGTAGCTTTCAAACTTCTCCTACAGGTAAAGTAGAATTTAGGCTCTTAGCCGCAGAGTTGACATACACTGTTACAATACAAGAAATAAGTCAAAAATTGATATACCATATACGAGACTCAAAAGGATATCAACAAGTCCAAATCAAGTTTCATTAAAATTATTCAACACATTACCCGAGATAGCCAGGAACCTTACAATTTCAATTAATAAGAAAAACCTAGAGCGCCTATCATTAAATAATCCTTTATACTAAATTTCAGATTTCTTCCAACTTCCAGTGAAAGACTATTTTAAACTAAAATAGTGTGTAATTCAAGATTTATAATAATAATTATAAATGTACTAGATTGTTTTTCCGCAGTTTTGCATCCAATTCAAGACTATTTTGTATTTATTCGACTAAGTTACCTTTTCTATATTGTACTATGTAACTTTCACTGTATAATTTGAATACACAAAACTATGTATTATATTGAGTGACGTTTCCGATAGCATTGTGTGTATGCATGCATTGAAGGAATAAAGGCATTCTTATTCTTATAACACTAACCACTTTATAGGCATTATATATTTTCATAATTTAGTGATAGGCTGGTATGTACTGTAGGAGTTAGCCTACTAAAAGCCTTAACCAAAAAATCAACCAAAACGACTTAAGTTATGAAACATAAATTCACAAAAATGCTTCTCAACTGAGTTACAAGGCACATTATTAATCAAGACTATTTAATAACTTTGAGGGATTGTATAAAGGCAAGGATTCAAAAGTGGACTTTTATCGAAATTCAAAATTATTTGTGATAAAATATTTTTTGAAGTGAGAAATTATAAAGTGAAAGTGGACATTGTGGATAGACATAATAACCTACATCTTAAACCTTCATCATCATCACAATTCATCATCACTCAGTCATCCTTTGCTTAAAATACTCGGAAATCAAGTCGCAATTGTAAAGAAAGAATAAAGAATTGTAGCAAAACGCAAGAAATATCAAAATAGATTAGATTGAGATTATTCTGTAGTAGCCTATACTATCTTGATTAGGATGCCGGAAACGTGATTATGACTAACCCATTTTCAGGAAGTAAAGGACGATTAAGTCGTTAAGAGATTTGAGAATTTGAATAACAGATGGAACTTCAAATTATTTCTGATACACTTTGAATATTGCACCCTCAATTACCGGAATAATATTGTGAAATCATTATTGAACAAGACAAGTATAAGGAAACACCCCAAACACATTGGGTGCCTCCTGCTGGTGAGAAGTAAAAATGAATCAACTATTGCATTATTCCTCTAGCATTGATCATCATCCTATAAGACAGAAATAGTCCTAATTTGTGATATAATTCAAACTGCAAACCAAAAATAGTATGGAAACGATATTTCATCAAGAAAAGCGACCTAGAAACATTTCTACTAAATGGCGGTGCCGGCATGTAGGATGTAAACGGTTGGATTATTTACGCCTATGGATTAATATGAAAACGTATACAGAAATTGAGTTCTTTAACAAAAAGACTTACCATATTTTATGAATGTAATCCGTTACACAGAAAGTTTTCTTTCAATTTTCACTAAAGTAACGTCAACACATAGAAGTGAAAGAAGGTGTTCCACTGTAATCACTGCCAACTGAATCATTCAGTAAACGGGGAACTAGGAGAAATGGTATTCATGCGCGAGAAAGCCTTTGAAAAGAACTCTGCCATTGGCAAATATCAGAGACTCCCCACCACTATCCACCATATCGACCATTCAGATACCTAGTTTCATAGCCCATAGAGAACCTATCACTACAGGAAATTGCGATCATCAGATATAAGATCTTTTGAAATAAAATGAAACACTCTAAAAGTAGTTGAAGAAATTAATTTCTTTGTTGACAATTACAATTATTTTACTTTTAGACGTCAAATCAAATTCGTCATTTCATAAAATATATAAAAAATGGTTACGTTATGGCCCTTTATTTATTAAATAGTTCCAAACTCCTCCAACAGAATTATAATTTTTATGTTATTACAAGGAATTTTATTAAAATAGGAAGCAACCCTAGAAAGTTTTAGGCTGAGAATATAATTTCAATTGTCATAATAGAAAATATTCCCCTCCAACTTCAAATTAGTCACTAGCTGGACGGTCAATCTTGTCAGCCAATCAAAAAACACAGTGGAGGGATATTGCCTTATATGGTAAAGAGGGAAGAACTTCCAATTCATTGAATTTTTGATTTTGATTTCACCGTGATTATCCACATTGGGTCTATTTATATAGTTCATAATTAGTAATACTACGGTGATATAATAGAAGTTATATTTTCTATCCTTACTTTTTATAATTCCCATTGATATTATTGTAATAAAAGTTCAAAACAACCTAAAAAGTAAGTAGCCTAAGTTACGTACCGGTACCTACCCAATTATTTTAGTAAGGGTTTGAGCATTTTACCATTAGTGCTTGAGTTACAAGCCAGTTTCACATTACAATATCTGGACAAAAAAAAATAAGTTTTTAGCCTGAAGCCCAGCCGGCATCAGTTGAAATTCAATATCGCAAGCGCTCTGAACTCCCTTTGGACCATAGAGACCAAAGGCCAAATACACAGGTTTTTTTTTTGCTTTTTTTAAACCTATTGAAATTACTACTGAACCCAAGCCTACCTTAACCAAACTTGATATTAATAAAGGATACTAGAATACAGTATTAGTATAGTATTCTAGTTTCCGTGATATTAATCATTCTCTCATTATTATCAACGTCATATGCAAACAGAAGTTAGAGTGTGGAACTTATGATGAGATCTATTTATCAGTTTATAAAAAATTCTATAGTTCTTTTAGACCTTTAATGCTGCCAGATGAGTTGTGTGTGAATAAGAGAGCGGAGGTAGTTTTGACGAAATTAGCAAATTACTGAACAATAAGTAGGCCTATAGATAAATAAACGGCAACAGAGTGCACTCCTTCACACATAAGAAAATGTATTGCCAAAAGACTGTATGCTACATTCTAATAACTATAGATTGTGGAGGTAATTCGCATCATACTTAGCAAGATTTCTATGATATTGTCAATAGCGTTCACCCCAAGTATGATGTAGGCCAAAGTTATTTACTGAGATCGATGTGTAACATCAGTACCTAGTTGTTAATTATGTTTTTTCATCAACTAAAATCTAATCAATTTCAACTTCAGCCATGCCTTGGTGGAGTATGCTGGTTCTGTATTTATTTTCTGATAAGAATAAACTATTGTCAATGATTATCATACTTACTGTGCCTTAGATGTATGACTGTATCAAGAGTGAAACGAAATTAACTGAAATAAATATTATTTGAAATGAACACTTTATAGTAAGGGTCCCCATCACCATCCACTGACAGATGGTCACTGTTCAACCATCGTTTTGCCGGTTTACAGCTTTTTTTGATTCCCCATCCTATCACAGTTCATGACTGCCAAACTGACAGTGGATGGAGAACCCAACGCTGTGCGCCTATAATTATGGAGGATTTATTCCTTTGTTTCAATTTTCCTCTAAAGGTAGCATTCCCAAACGGCAGCTCGAGCTGCTCTAGCCATAGCAACATACGGTAATAATATACATGTTATGTGAATAGAGTTGTGATGGGTAGAGTAGCGCAGCTAGAGCCGGGCAACTGGAGCTGCCGCTTGGGAATGCTACCTCAAGGTGCGGATATAATGATTAGATATATTTGCTCGCTATGCATCCAATGCATGTACCCATGTAAAAATTTACATCTATATAGTGAGCAGTTGCATTTAGTACAAAAGAACAAACTAGCAGACTATGTTGTATCTCATGAAATTGTTCCAAACTTCATACGGTAGGTACCTTCTAATCAGAAACTCATTCCATTATCAGAATACAAACAAGGCCAGTCAATATTAGGTACACATTAAACAAAAATAAAATAATGACTGAAACTTTAAAAAAAATGTATGAAAATATATGGAATGAGTGATGTATATAGCCTACGAGAAAATCTAATTGATTCATTAGATTCAAAATATCTAAGAGAATGTCAAATAATGAAGTTCAATAATTTCTTTAATTCCCGAGTAAGTTTTTGTAAAGAAACTTATAAAATGTACTTAAACAATTATCAAGGTACTTTTTAAAACTAATTTTATAATCGTGATTGAAGAGAAATTTATAAACCATTTTCTTCATTGAATAGTGAGAACATTGATTTCCTGTAAGGAGATTTATTAATATATTGTATTGCGGAGATTCCGAATGCAAAGTATTCAAATTTAGATTTTTATATAAAATTTGTACTCCGTCAAGATAAGAAAACTTAATAAATGAATTATTCGAAGATTCTCCACCTTTAGCAGAAAAGATTACTCTTCTTCCATTTTTCAATCCATTCGATCGAAGACAATAATTATATGCAATACGATTCAAAGTGGTGCTAGCTATCCATCTGAATAATGTTGATAGCTTTGAAACGATAAATATTATGTAATAGAATTCAAGGTACCTATCATACAGTAGAAAATAATGTCATTAATTAGAATTTATTGTCATCGATATTATTATTTTGTTCATGGAATCTTAGTGAATGCTCTAGATTCTAGTTTGATTATTGTTTCATAGTAATTGGAATATTCATTATCAATCTATAGTAAATGTCATAGTTAACAGACCAAAAGTATCATACTCATTGATTGTCAATTATTATAGACTTTCGTTTTTCAATAGTGTTTGACTGCATCATAACGCTTGTTAGTCACTTAACCCGATGCTTAAGCACTAAAATATGGAGATTGATCAGCGTTAATGAGTAAACTATTAGTTTAAAAAATCAGGCTTACACCACTGCAGGACAGACAAGATTATGCTTCAACTATAGAAGTATTCAAAACATTGATTCAAAGTGAAAATACCATTGAAAACCTTTTCAAGTATCTTTTATTTTGTTTTTGTCATAATATAAGACATATACATTGTCTTGAAACAAAAAATAAAAAATAATTATTTACACTCGTTTCAAGTTAAGCTATGATCATCACCGAACAAGTTCTTAGATAAGAATCAATTGACAATGGAAGTATCCAATTCATATTGTGATTCCAAGTAAATAAGCGATTAGTGTCTAACTATACTTAAACACACTCTCCATATTTCACGCTTCGATAACTATTAATACTCTTGTTTAAAGCAAAACTTGAACGTTTCACGTACGGTATTTATTCAATTCCCCCTGATTGATTCGGTCATTTGGATAATGACATTACAAACAATGCTTTTCTTTATCTTCTAGATTAAGTGATCCCCGTGGTCCATTGTCCTTGAATGTGGCCATCGTTTACGCTGTTCCAATAGTTTCAGTTATTGCAATAGAACATTATATTAAACCGCGTTTTTTCTTGTAATCTTCTAAATTAAGAGATCTTCGAGGGCCGCTGTCCTTCATTGCAGCCATTGGTTTAGGTGTTATACTGGAGGGGTTATCTGGAAAGAAAATGTAAAATTTAAATAATCTTATTCAAAATAAAATGCAGTAGAACTTTGATAATGTGTATTTCATAGGACCAAAACTTTATTACTAATTTGGGAAGATTGCAAATAATCGAAACTTTAATATTATTTCAAAGTACTAAGCTTCTACTATACAAATTTTAGAAGTTCTACTGAACTCCAAGCTTCCAAAACTTTATGGAAAAGCCTGTTGATTGAACTATGGAACTCACGTGAAATTGCCAATCACAGTGTTTACTTGTACAAATCACTGTGATTGATTCACCGAAAAGTCTGGAGGAAAATAGTCTTAGTCTGGTGATTTTATGAAGAGTCAAAAAGAGTGACAGTCTCAAAGTAAACAGTCATGGAATTCTGTAGCTACAACGACCCTACCATGAAGTTGAAAAAGATCGGGAAGTTTTCTTTCAGATTTTTTTCTTAAAAAAATACTGGTAAATTTTCTTCTCCCACACAAATAGAAAAATATTATATCAAATGACCTGTTGGGAAGTAATACTTCTCATAATACAGTTACAGTGCTCTTTTCGAAATAAAGTTTGGCTACAAACCAAATGTTCAATGTCTTTGAATTTTAAAGTCACATTTGCGTAAAAATTAAGCAGTGCTCGATGATTCCTAATTTTTTTTGTCTCAAACCTGACAAAATGACCGAAACCCATAAAAACTGGTATCAAGCAGAGGACTGCTAACAAATTTCTAGTAGATGAGAATGAGAAAATGCTATAGAAGCATTGAGATTTTCTACATGAAAACTGAAACTGCTATGGAAATTAGGTATCACTATTACTACGATTTACGTACTTGGTAAAGGGACTCCCAAATCGATTTTGATATCGAAGTCGTGCGCTGAGAACAAGTCATCAGTTTTTCCCAGACTTGTAACCTGATCATTCTTCCTGTTATCCTTGTCTGGGTGTGATTGTTCGGACTTGCTCTTATTTGTATCCTTACCGTTACTAACCTGCAACAGAAATTACAATTTCTCAGTTCAATTAAAAGACTTATATACAATTAAACTTATTGTACGGATTTTCCAAATCATATTTAAACATCAAGAACGAAAAAAAACAGAATAAGGGATGTTTTGAAAGGTTTAGAACTTTGAAAGTGGATAGAGCAACTTCTTGCTAGATTAAATTGGAAATTATTATATTCAAAATATATTTTTTGGCATTTTCAATTCCGTATGGTTTATTTCATATTATTATTATTCGCGTATGGCTTTATTTGGTGGGGAGACCAAAAGGTAATTCCACCTCGCCAACATAACCATGTTTCGCCAATAGAAAACATGGTAGAAGTTCTTGATTATTTTCACTGAGATTTTATTTCATATGAACGCCTAAGATGCCAAGGGTGTTCGATTACTTTTAAACCATTTGTGGCTAACTATAAGGCGATGGATTACTGCAAATATGGGTCATTTTCGCACCAGGTCTACTCAAAATGACACTAACCGTCCACAAAATCTCAATACAAGCACGTAAAAATTGTTTTGGAGACTATTTTTCCCAGAAATAGGTTTTTTGGAGGTACAAGGATATCTTTCTACCCTAGTTCAAAAACTATACAAGATAGAAAGGATAGTAAGGTCTAATTGGTCTCAAATTCTAGAGGACAAAATCATCCCCAGAGGGATTTTGATTCGCACGATTCAAATCGATACGTCAGAAGATCTAAGCGAGCAAATACTGAAATTTTAGTTTCTCTTGAAAATTAACCTCTTTTTTGAAAAATCATAACTCTGTTCCTAATAACGAATATCTGGTACCGAGCTTCGCTCTGAAGCTGCGGCCAAACTGTTGAATTACATAAATATGTTATTGTAAAAAATCAAGGAACCTCCTTGTAAAAAATAAATTCAAAATTTATATGATCACCTCTCACAATTTTTTGACAGTCATGAACATGTGTTATATACTTGAATGTAACTCCATTCACTCCAGCTGGATAGCGTTGGTCAGCTAACGATAACAGCCATTATACGCAGTACTTGGGATTATGCCTGAATAAGGAATATTTTATTCTTTTATTAATCCTGCCAGAGTTTTCCCAGACATCAGACCTGGTGCAATCTTATTTTTCCATCAAGCTTATATTACATTTCAAATTTCGAGGAAATCGTTAGAGCCGTTTTCTAGATCCTTGGTTCCACAAACATACATACAAACATACATACTTACATACAGAAATTGCTCGCTTAATATAATAGGATAGAGACATGAATCTGATACCATTCTCTTTGAAATTGAATTTACAAAAAAAAGTTAAGAATGATTTTTTTCGTCCGACGCTTTGTTTCGTCAGAAATTGTGATAGACTAGAAATGGAACCGAAATTTTGGCCGCTATCTTGAATTACAAAAAATGCTCAACTTTTACAGCTTGGCATCACTCGGATTCGGATTCTACACATCAAAATCTATCATAATCAATCACTAAACCAACGTTATACCTCAAAAAAAAGGTTACCCCCTTTTTTGCATTCGGCATTCAGACTATAATGGTATGGCATGACGGTACAATGTATTTTTAGCTTTAGCTTATCAAATTTGATACTTAAAAATGAATATGAAAGTCAGCAGAACATCCAAAATGAAGAGTTACTACATCATTCAGAAACGACTTACAGCTGATTTCGGTGTCTCGGCATTGGAAGGTATGGGGGTGCTTTCCTGACTCTCACTAGCTTTGAATACCATTCTTGGTTTTGTACTACGTCGGGTGAATGGATCATCGATTTTCTTTCCTTTATTAGCTCGATACTCTTCCTAGAATAAAATAAAAAACAAATCGAGTTAAAATGAAACTTATAGAAAAAAATGAATATAGTAGAATAGACATTAATAAAAACTAATAATATTTTTTCAAACTGACAGACTAAAATAATTCATGATTAGTCAAAATAAAGCAAACATGATATGACTTTATTATTTCACAGTCAAACTTACGCATGGCTAAAATTTTCCAAATATTTTATAATAGTTCAAATTTTTGAAATTTGGGTTCAAATATTTGAAAAATATATTGAATAGGTAATAATAATACATTTGATTATAAAAACGTATCTCTAAAAACTACTCAACGGATTGGACAAATAGTGCAACATATTGAATTCTTCCAACATGTTTATAAAAGTTGAAAAATATCTTATAGACATAACCATCTATCATTTCTCGAATGATAGAAGGTTATATAATAGAGAAGTTGAAATATTGCAAATTGTCAAACTCAACACTTTTGGACGCCACAGGAGGATATTTTCTTCTTCAAACTCTGGTATTAGGAAAGCTGGAAGTCGTATCGGTTTCCTCAACGGCAACGACGTAAAATTTATACGAAGTTCTACTACAGTTTCAATGGTTCAAGTATAAAAAAGCATTGTAACCTATTTTCATGAACCTCAGCACCAAATATTTGTATTTCAAATTATTAGACTGAAAACATAATTGAAATGCTTAGATATGCACTTCTAGAATTGAAATGCTGAATAACACTTAATTTGGAACAGAACACTTTCATAGAACACAGCAGACATATAAAAATTTTCTAGGCCACTAATACACTACTAAACTTTCGTTAATAAAGCTAAAATAGAATTTGAATTGAAATTTTGTATCTGAAATATCTGTATACATAATCTACAGTGCATTTTGTTTTTTGTATTGTTACATTGTTTGTGGAAGTAATTATAATTTGAAAATATACTATTTGAATAGATTTGAAAGGATTACCATTATTGCTTTTTCAGCTTCCTCTACATTTTTCTTCCTATTTGTATTATTGATGAAGGAGATCGAAGCGATTGTTGAAGTCCTCATTTTGTCCAATTCATTGGCTCTTTCTTCCAGTTCCTGTAACTTTTTATTCAATTGAGCTGCCTCTTCTTGATTACCACTGCAAAATAAAATAATTTTTGAAAAATCATACTAGAATTTATAATAAGTTATCAGAAAACGACGAAGAAATAAATATGTGCAAATTGCAATACCAATAAATGATGCAAATCTTAATACTCAAACGTGATAATTAGAATATTCCAAATGATAGTCGATATTACTATGCTCTAAATATGCAGTTGAAATTGATTCATTTTTCTTTGATTACAATATACAAAACAAATATACATGATTAATTTTGAAGAAGGCTCATCATATGGGAAAATTCATGGGTGTGAGGAGCGATTTCCACATATTATCAGTAAATAAGTTTAGCAAGTATCATGATGGTACAAGTATGATAACTATAATAACATGAGTATGACAAGTATTATAACATGATGAAGAAAACAAAATTCAAGTTCATGAAGAAGAAACTAATGACTTAATTGACAATATATAAAAATTTAAAAGATTATAAATGACTCAAGAACAGCAAAACTGAATACAAATTATAGACGTCAACGAGGGCAAGTGACATCCCATGGGCGTTTTGATGATACAAGTTTGGGAGTAGAGTCTATCTCTTCGTTTCGACCAAGAGAAAAAGAATATTGATGGTGATAAGCTCTCCCAGGGGGTGCGTGACCTGTAACCCAAGTGTGGAAATACGTAAAAAATATATATTTTGCCACGCTGAGAGGTTCCAGAACGCCGTTCCATTTATACATGCCTAGCATTTTGGTGTTCTTCCTCGTGTTTTTAGACTCTCTTGATTCGGAAGAACTTTTAAAAATTCAAATCTCAGTGTATCATATCAAGAAATATAGTTCAGTAGCAATCGAGAGCTCGAGGAGAGAGGATCGTTTTTCGTTTGTGCGTTGTCTGATAAGTAATCTGTCGAGCAACAACAACAGTTTCGTCGTGTCGTCAGCGGTCGGTTTGTGATTTAATATACGAACTTTCGTCTGAAAATTCCATTTTTTCTTTCAAATTAAATTTCAATAATTATGTCTTGTAAAATCTGTTTCAAGTCAGTTCGAACCGGTCAAAATTGTGATCGACTTGCATGTGGTGAATGCGCAGCAGTGTTTCATGCTGGTTGTGTGGGACTTAAATCCAATGACGTTAAGTATTTAACTGATAATAAACAAATTTGGCGTTGTGACGAGTGCAAATCTGAACGGAGGAAAAGCATGTCCGGTACGCAGTCGTCGGTCCCAGAATCGCAGACCACAAACGATCCTCTGTCGCTGACTGACGTCTATAATCTGCTGAAGGAGGTGAAGGCTAATCAAAAAAGCATGGAGTTGGATCTTGGAAACTCTCTGGAGGCTTGCCACCAACAAATCAAGGAGTTGAGGGACACGCAGAACGAGCGCAATTCAAAAATTGAAGCTTGTTTGGCTACTATTGAAAAGCTGACTACTCAAGTAACAGCTTTAAAACAAGAGAATTCGCAACTTCTGGAACGATTGGAGGATCAAGAGCAGTACTCGAGGAAGAATACCCTTGAAATCAGGGGGCTACCACAGGAACCCAACGAAAATCTCGGACTGGCAGTATGTAATATGTCGCAGGCACTCGGCTACACCTTGAAGGAAGAAGATATTGACGTGTGTCATCGACTGGGAAAGGCAGGACCCGAGGGACCGGCAGCAGTGATCGTTAAATTCGTGAGGAGAGGCCACAAGAGCGCAATCATACAGAAGAGGCGCGTGAAGCGAGACTTCTCAACGAGACACATGGGCGCCAACACCGACAAACCCATCTACATAAATGAGAGTCTGTCGCCGGCTAGGAGAAAGCTTTTCGCGATGGCTAGGGAGGCGCACAAGAACGGTCAATTCAAATTCCTCTGGGTAAAGGAAGGCAAAATTCTAATAAGACGTGGTGAACGAAAACCTGTTATTGAACTGAAATCGGCTGATCAATTGAAACTTTTTCTCGCTCAGAACTCGCAAATTCATAAGGATAGGGGTGGTGATAAGGTGCAGAATGAATCAGGTTAAACCGCTTTTCATGAACAATAGAATGGATTTTAATATTCGGGAAATTTTACATTTTCATAGCAGGGGTGAGTGCATCTTAAGATTATTAACAATAAATAATATAATTTATTGTGATGTTCATTCTGGCTTGGGAAATTTTAAAACATTCAAATCAATGGTTGAGTCTGTTTATAATTTAAAATTAGTCTTTAATGAGTAATTTTAATGAATTATGTGATATTTTGAGAAGTGATGTATTCGCGACAGATGAGGTTGAGGATTATTTAAATTATAGTTTGAAATCTATTAGCATAAATAATTCTGATAATTATTTAAATCTTTTCCATATGAATATTCGTAGCGTTTTTAAGAACTTTAATGAATTACTGGTGTGTATTAATAATTTTAAAATATCGTTTGAAGTAATAATTCTAACAGAAACTTGGTACTCTGGAGATAAGCCTATTGATTTTTATATTGACGGTTATAATCTGTTAAATATTCCTAACAAATTAAACAAGTGTGATAGCTTGTGTATGTACATCAGCAAAAATTATAGTTTCACTGTACTTGACTGTGAATTGATAGATGCTAATGCTGCAAGTGTAATAATCGAGTTAGGAAAAGATCTAAGCTTACAGGTGATTGCAGTATACAGGTCTCCGAATAGCAATACCGATAACTTTATCTCTAACTTGAATGATTATCTGAATTCTTTGCCATCTAATCGTAACATTGTTTTTGTGGGTGACATAAATATCGATCTCTTGAACACTGACCGTTATTCTCTACAGTATCTGAATATTATGAATGGAAATGGGTTTAGATCATTGATAAACAAACCAACTAGAGTCATAGATAATAAACAATCTTGCATAGATCATATTTTCTATAAAGACACACAAAATTCCATACAACCAGAAATAGCTAATATTTTTAAAATGAATATAACAGATCATTATGCAACCACGTTACACATGAATATAATTGGTA
Source organism: Sogatella furcifera (assembly GCA_017141385.1). Taxonomy (NCBI): domain Eukaryota; kingdom Metazoa; phylum Arthropoda; class Insecta; order Hemiptera; family Delphacidae; genus Sogatella; species Sogatella furcifera. The sequence continues at coordinate 30,465,251 of CM029547.1, forward strand.
CTCTATCCCGACCGTCAACTCTGCAAATTAATAAAATATTTAAAACAAATTTTGAAAAACTTATATCATATTTACAGAATGAGAAATGGGAATTCCTTAACGCTCATGTTCATAATGATAATACACTGAACCTAATGGTTGAAACATTTATAAATAAGTTGACAAATTATATACACTTATCTTCAATGGAAATAAAGTTAAAACATAAAAAAAGACAATTAAAGCCATGGATTACACAGGGATTGGTTGAATCTATCAATAGAAGAGACAGGATGGCTAAACAATTGAAAAAGAACCTTCAAACGTTGGCTTGAAGAATGAATTTAAAGCCTACAGAAACCTACTGAGTACTTTGATCAGTCGAACTAAAGATGATTACTATAGACATAAAATAGGTCAATGTGGGAATAATGTCAAAAAACTATGGTCATACATTAACGAACTTATTGATAAGGGTGGGGATAAAAGAGATGACATTAAATTGAGTGCTCATGAATTAAATTCTTATTTCACTAGTGTTGGTGAAAAATATGCAAATAAAATACCGAAATATAACAATCGAGCCTCATTCCAATTTAATTATAAGAAAGACAACTCCAGGCTACCGAATTCATTCTTCTTAAACCCAGTTAATCAGATGGATGTCATAAATGCTATATCAGACCTGAAAAATAATACGAGCCCAGGTATTGACGGTATTAATAGTTCAACTTTAAAGAAAATTGCTAATCACATTGCTTTCCCACTCACTTTAATCATAAATAAATGTTTCGAGAAAGGAATTTTCCCAGATTTGTTCAAAGTAGCTAAGATAAAACCTTTATTTAAATCAGGCGATAGAAGTCAGGCAGAAAATTATAGACCAATCAGTTTACTGAGCTCCCTGTCCAAAATAATGGAAAAACTAATCAAGAATCAAGTTATTAAATTCTTTGACACAAATAAAATAATAGAAAATCTTCAATTTGGCTTCCAAAATAATAAAAGTACCGATGATGCCCTAATACAGTTTTCAAATTCCGTATCAGATCTTCTAAATAAAGGACAAAAAACTCTGGCTATCTTCCTGGATTTGGCAAAAGCCTATGACACAGTATGTCATAGTCAATTACTTGTCAAGCTAGATAGGGTAGGTATTAGAGGAGTCCCATTAAAACTATTCGAAAGCTACCTCTCACATAGAAAACAAGTTTTATCACTTAATAGCAGTGTTAGTGAGATTCCACTTACCGGTTACGGCCTACCCCAAGGGACAGTACTCTCCCCAATTTTGTTCTTGGTATATGTAAATGATATACTAAAGTTAGACCTCAATGGTGGTGAAGTTTATTCTTTTGCGGATGACACGGTACTGTTGTTTGGAAATAGAACTTGGCGAGACGTTTATAGAAATGCCTCTAAAGGCATCTCCACACTTAAGAGATGGCTAGACGTAAACTCCTTAGCCTAAATATTAAAAAAACTAAATACATTGTATTTTCTAGGAGTATTACCGGTCAGGAGGTCACACACTGCCAACTTAAATTACATTTGGATTGTAATATAAATAATGATCAAGACGTATGTAATTGTCCTGAGATTGAGAAAACCAGCCACTTGAAATATTTAGGTGTTATAATCGAGGAGGGTTTCAAGTGGAAAAGACATATTGATTACATATGCAATAGATTGAAATTTATATCTTACAAATTCTACAAATTAAGGTCTGTTCTGAATGTATCTAGAATGAGAATGGTTTACTTCGCAATAGTTCAATCAATACTGCAATACGGTTTGGTAGTTTGGGGAGGTACTTTCAATTCTCACCTTTCAACTCTATTCACCGTTCAAAAAATGATAATAAAAACTATTTTAAATCGACCTTTACTATACGCCTCGATAAATGCTTTTAATGATCTGAAAGTCATGACCATCCGCCAACTATATGTACTTAGCATCTTTAAATACTTCAATAGATATAGGAATAACTTTCCAAAAATAAATAATGAAGCACATAGAACCAGATTCAATGAAAATAAATTCGAATGTTACGTTTCAAACCTCACACTGATTCGAAAACAGCTCATTTATATTGCACCAAAAATTATAAATAACATCCCAAATAATCTCACCAATCAAAAAGTTATTAAATATATCCCAGCAACCGTTAAAAACTGGATTAGTCAATCTTATTACTTCAATATCAACGTAATATAGGCTAGATACTTTCCCCAAATTGTTCGACATCTTGTTTTTTAGAATTGTTAATGATCTAGATTCTTTGAGCTCTGTAACCTCTTTTCTTTTACTTCTGTTATAATATAATTATTGCTACTCCTACTGGCGGACAAGTTATACTTTTGCCAGTAGAATTCCACTGTGTATAATATAATAGTTCAATCACTATGTATATTAGTAACTATGTATATTAATAACTATGTATATTTTGCTTTTGATATCTTGTAATTTGATTGTGTATTGTGTACATTTTGTGGTAATAAATTTGAATTTGAATTTGAAGAAATACCATAATTTCCCTTCGACGGAAATTAAGGTTATAGTGCCGGTGGAACTTCCTTTTGGAACTCCCCACCAAATTCGGCATACGAATTCATACATACATGCCTAGCAAAAGTTACAGGTGCGTTCCAGCTGAAACCCTATTGATTTATGTCAGATTCATTGCCGTAACCTAGTGCAATTTAATTTTTCAAAATGAGTCAATTCACTTGCATAATTATTACACAATAAAATTGGTCTGAAATTCACAGAATAAAGGATTGTTTTTTCAATAGGAAGCATAACAATTAATTTTGTTGAGCACAAATGAAAGCATACTTGATATTAACATAGTTCTGATCTTAAAAGCTCATCCTATTTTTATATTTTCTTACATAGTAAATAAACAAAATATCACTTACAGTGAATGAGCCATATCTCTTTCTTTCATTAACTCAGTCTTTTTCATAGCATAGTTGTAAGGATTTGTTCTGAATCGTCCTTTCTCTTTGATTATCTGAAATTGAAAAACAAATGAAAAAACAATATATAATATCTTATAACTTTGATACCATAAATTTATGAAAATTCCATGTACATAGTCATTCATCCATTTGTGTTGATTAGTGAGATTTCAAATCAAGTGAGCCTCTGATGTAATCCTTAAATATACAGAGTGGCGCACGATATGATCCAATATTTAGTTTTGTCATAGAAAGTTAATTGTGACAGCAATACAGAAAAATGAGATATAACTAGTCTACTGTATACCTGGAGATTACTTTCTGGCTATTACATGTTCAATGAAAACTGCATCAACACGAATTCCTATGTTATTGGTGACTAGGCAACACATATCTCGTTACATGCCTCAATGATTAGCACTCGCAGATCCATCAGTGTGTTAGGATGTTTAGCGAAGATCATCTCCTTCCGAAATCCCCAAAGAACATAGTCGCACGGATTCAAATCAGGACTGTTTGGGGGCCAGCTATGCCCACACGCAAAACGATTCGAAAATCGGTTTGAAATGACATTTTGGTTAAATTTTTCATGCAAAAAGCCTAAAACAACATTAGCCGTGAGTGGTCTGGCTCCATCCTGTATGAACCACTGTTTCTCTGATCGAAAGAAACCCTTTTGCGATAAGCTGGGGAACAAAATTTTTACGCAGCATGTTTAGGTAACGAGATAACCGAGGTGTCACTGAGTCACCAATAACGTAGGCGTTCATGTTGAAGCAGTTATCAGACAAGAAGATGGCCACATTGAACATGTAATGGACTGAAACTAATCTCCAGGTATACAGTAGACAAGTTATATCTCTTTTTTTTTAATTGCTTTCACAATAAACTTTCTATGACAAAACTAAATGTTGGATCATATCGTCCGCCACCCTGTTTTTTGAGACACGATTTACATCATAGATCAACTACACATCATATTTAGATGGAAAGGTGGGAGAAAAATAATTCATTTGCATCTAAAATACAAAAAATATAAAGCATAAATACATATTCTACGAAGCATTACAATACAAAATAATAAACATACTGTATTTGAAAATGACAAATTAACTGGGTACAGAGACAAATTTGCCAATCTAGCACAGGAGTAACATAGATATAAATAATACTAAGAGTGTCTAAAACCCTCATGATGTATATTTGTTGTGGAAAAAGAACACACAAAATCATAATTTCTTGTGTTTTAAAAAACTGCCAATTTTTATTAAACTGATATATGTAGCCTAATATTGATAAAAATTATATTGATTTTACCTTCTCAATGTCTTCTTCCTTGAACTCGTAAGTCATAGCTTCCTTGATATCTTTCAATTTCTTTTCCAAGTCATCTTGCGTTGGAACTGAGATTCCTTGTAGAGCACAAGTTTCCTTCCATTTGAAAAACTCGCTATCAGTGAATTCCTGATTACTAATAAATTCTAGACGAAACACACGCTCTTGGGCACCGTGTCTGCAAAATTATTTCAATTTCACTCATAACAAAGCCCTCCAAACAAAGCTACAATTTAATTTCGTACATGCATTTCTTTGATTATTTTAAAATAGTTCAAGTTTAAAAGTTAAAGGAAATTCTATTCATCTTTTAAAATATTTCTCACGACACTGTTGTCAATACAGTCAATATTTAGTTTATTTTTATTAAAACCAAGAGTGTTGAAAATTGACGACAAATACGAAAGCGTTCCACAAGTGAGTAGCAGTTCTTTAAAACGTTTTACTCCATTCAAATTTTCTCAAAATTGAAAATAATGCTCAATTTTTTGAATTATACAAAAAAAAAAACATTTCCTACTCTAGACGGAAAGGCTAAATTATGACATTTTCAACGGTCGATCTAGAAGTGGCCTACAACCTTGTGAGAGCTAATACTTCAGTTAAGTCAAGAATGTTTGTTCAATTCATATTTGTTTTATCTTAGCATTGTATGAGCCTGAACAAATTAGAAAAACTGGATCACAATTTAAAAACGAAATTTAGAAAATCTCTTTGATAATGGAATAAGTAGCCTAATGAATTAATATCATTATTGAACTCTCTAGATCATTTTAATCCGAATAAACTTTGAATAATGCTAGTTATTTAGATTGGGAATGAAAATATGAAAATTGAATGGCTTGCTTTATTAAAGAGTGTTATTAGCATCTTAATCTCTCGTTCCTTCTATTTGGAATTACTATTGGTACGACCTAGAACCAGATTGTTTCATTTCCAACATGCCAATGTAACACAAACAGCACTTCAAAAATCAATAGCGCTCTAAAAGCAAAGCAGTTTAGACATAAATAATACCCAAAAGTAAAACTTCCATGAAATAATACAAACCTCAATTTGAGTCCTTTGTTTGTCCTAGTTGTTCCTAATTGATAGACTTTTGCCGTTTCTACAACACCGCTGATTTCTGTTACCTGAAATATCATGTTTGCTGTAGTTCATTCTCATAATTTGTTGATATTTACAGTCCATTTACAATGCATAACTAAGCTGACTACTGGGCATACCTAAATAGAACACGTCTTCAAAGTAGTCAATGTCTTGGATTATTAATTAGATGAAAATATTTCCTTTCCCCTCAACAATCCAAGACATTTAAATATTGAATTTATATAAATTTTATCAATTGAAAATAACATATTTAGTTAATTTAATTATAAGAAGTAATTTATTAAATTTATTTAAATATGAGTGAGACATGAGATGATAAACCTAAGAATTTGATTTTTCTATTCTATCAATTAACTTGCCACATAGAAGAAATAAAACAGTAAAAATAGACGGTGAATTGTTCTTTTATTATATAATCTTAATTTCTATATAAGGATAGTATCATTCAAGTAAATAAGTAGAGATTTCAAGGTGGTTATATCTGGAAAAGGTGCACCCAGGATTGACTAGTCTTGCTATCTTTCAATGCAAAAAGCGTAAAAAGATTTCGTAAAAATCTTGGAAAAATTTGTTTTGTTCAATATGTTATTTATTTGTGAAGCAATGAGTTTATTTATTATGAAAAATAAAACTATCACTTGCATAGATTGAGTGACAATAGTTAGACTAGAGAATTAAAGTAGTATGAAGGTATAGGTAGCATTAGTTTATTGGAAGTAATAATAAAGGATGGAAGAATGATAGATTATATGATACAGGATGAAAGTCTTTGTACATAGAAAGTAGAAACAAGCAGAGGAAACATGACAGACAAGCAGGTGATGTGGGTATAGTCTGTCCAAGCAAAGAAGACCCTCTGGCAAGATGGGAGATTGACTCAAGCACGGTCAATATTGGTTCAAAAATTATCAATTTGATCTCAAATTGTAGGAAACAATTCGTTCTACTTTTTAGACCACATTTATAATTGTTGAACAAATATTGACCAAGCAGGAGTCATTTATCCATCTTACCAGAGGGTCTTCTTTGCTTGGACAAACTATAGCATACACATTGGATTATCACATAAAACTATTGAAGTTCATGCTAAATAAAGATATTAAATAAAACTCACCCTGTAAACTGGTTTGCCGTTATGATTTCCAATTCCTATTCTCACAAAACAGCCCTGGACAACCCGGTCGAAGAAGGGAAGGTGGACAAATCTAAAAAAATATATAGATGGGAATGAAATTACATTTCCCCCTAATTCGATTCATATAATTTTTCTATCTTACTGGATGGGAGGTTCTTTAGCTATAGAAAATTAAATACTGAACTGTATTATAATGATATTTTCAGAGATGCGTGAGGTACAACCTTACCGAATAAACGAAAGTTTATTATAAGATAGATAAATCGTGAAAAATAATTTGTTTTGTTTCGATAAAATTTGGTTCTCAAACCCAGGATGTGTTCTTTTCAGCTGTCAAATGAATGAAAATTCTATCTATAAAGTCATTCAACAATTTCTAAAATATTAGTTCTCGCCTTGACGAGATAGAAAATATGTAGTGTGAATTAAATAAATTACAAAGAAATGTTTCATTCACCTTTCCATTTTGTGACGGGATAACCTTATTTTATTCAGATCCTCTTTTGTACTTATAAACTGGACTTTCTTCACTTTCGAGCTAGCAATAGACCTGAAAAGGAGAATGAAGGATACATAAAAGTTACCATTGATTCCATTAACATACAATTCCATTATAATTTGAATGAACCATATCTGTAACATATATGTATTGTTATCATGTCAATCCAAGTATTTTCCAAATAATTCAAATATGGCCTAATTAAAAAATTAAATAAGAGTCCCTAGGCTATTAGAGATGATAAATAATTGAATATTTATAGATGCATACTGTTTGTACAATTTTTTGGATTGCAATAGTATATTCATTTCTTTGAATAAAATGTGTATTGACCTACCATATTTACAGTAGCCTATTCTAAGTATTGTGAGTATTCAATCGATTTTTTTGTAAAAAATCAAAATCAATGTTAAAAACCTTCACACAAAATTAAAAAAGGGACCCCACTAGAGATGAACGCTTTTACTCAATTTTTTCTAGTCTAGCTAACTCTTTCGAGCTAATTTGAAAAGATTTGAGAAAAAGGATTAACGATAGCTTATGATCAAACGGTAGAACTGATCTCAAAGATGAAGGTTGCATTACACGCAGTATTTCATATTTCTGTCTTTTCTGGACAGAATATAATTTTCTACAGGATGTTCAAGTTTTGAGTAAGGAACAAAAATTTAGAAAAAAAATAATAATAAGAACACGGTTTTCCAACCTACACACAAGGCACAATCCAGCACAAGAAAATTTCTGTGGAACATGTTCTCTGTGATGGTTGTTCCATTAGGCAATCGCCAGCCCAAAGCCACGGTCGCACCTGTGCGAAGAAGAGCAAATCCACGAATGCAAAATTTACTCTGGTGTGACCAGATTGTCGATCGGGAGCACCAATCAGAAGTGCTCGCTAGACGGTTTGTGCCTGCTCTATCCATTGCTGTTATGTTAGCGAGTGATCAAAATAGAAATCCACTCCACAATATTATTCTTCAACTATGGAGTGAACTGATGACAAAGTTTGTTCTTATGGTGACCGGAGGTCAAGCGAAAAAATCGATCAGTGTGTGTTCTATGGATTGACTTCTCCCATTCTCAGATGTTTGCAAATATTAACAGAGAACAAAAACACAAGTGAATGTTATGGCTCATCCACACCAGGTCGTTTTTCAGTCAAGAAGATACGCCCCCGTTCAATTAAATAATAGAACAACTGTAAGAGTAGTCGAAGTAACAACAAACAAAAACTATGGAATTGAAGTAGCCACAAAACTATGAAACTATTTATTCTTGAAATTGATAATTAGTGTATCATCAATATTTAGTATCATTATAAGAGTACACAGCCTATGGTTGGCAGCCTTTCTATCTATCAACTCAACGTAGGTACTTGATCAAAGCGATTTGACTGAAAAACGACCTGGTGTGGACGAGTCATTACGTTTGCTCCAGTTCAAAGTCCCCATTTTTTAGCTAGATAACAATTTATTGCAGGGGTGCCTACCTGCTATCGTCATCAGACGAGGAAGAACTCCTGGAAGAGCTGGAGCTGCTGCGCGCGCGGGCCTTGCTCTTGGTCGACTTGCCGCCATCGCTGTCCGAGCCACTGCCACTGTCATCGCTGTAGATGTCCGACGCCTTCAGCTTCGTGCTGCGCCCCCCTCCACCACCACTATCTCCATCCTCACCCTCGTCCTCGCCCTCCCCATCCCTGTGAAGCTCTCCTCCTCTTTCCGCTTCTCCTGCTCTATTTTCTGCTGTTTTTCTTTCTCCTCTATTAAGGCAAAAAACAAATTAGTGCTTCATTTCAAATAACTAACTCAAATATTCAATGGTTATAAGTAGTGTCGTTAGAATTAAAATGAATTTTTTCTACGTTTACAACGTACAATAAACTGCAAAATTGAATTTGAAGAATGCTCTTCATGAGGTTGAATGCCCAAGAGTGAGGAGCGAGTTCCAAATACCAGTGAATTAAATCTTATAAGTATCTTAGTATAAGACAAATCATAATAAATCAAACAAATTTCCAGCTAACGAATTGAAGAAGAAACAATTGACAAATTACCTATGAATAGTAAAAATTGAAATTCAATGGAAATTACCCCTTGAACAATCAACTTTAACGCCGGGGTTTTCCAAGCCCCGAATTGAAATAGTTAAATCTGATGAATGCTATCTCAGTTATCTGATAATATACATTGTATAGTTGGGTGACAGGGAAACTGGCGGTTGGGAATGACATTTTTTAATTAACAGTTGATGCTGTTTGAGAAACAGATGCAGATTGATAGCCTTCGAAAACAGAAAGAGTAACAAGAGAGCTTTCGTCTAGTTAGCTTTTTTATTAGCCAATTTTCTTGTCACCAACTATACATAATGCCTTGAACGAGTACATTCTATAACACTAATAGACTTGGTCTTACAGAATTATCAAGAGTCACAAGATCTATGCCAAAAACTGCTTTTTTACAACGTTCTCGAGGTGATGTTTCTGTCCACAGATCAATGAAAATTATCAAATGGGTTTTTGAAATAAGAAATCAAACTATCCAAAAAATATTGCTTTTATAGAAAAATATTACGTCAATAAAGACGTAACTTATTCTTTTTGGAAAAGCCAGCCAGTAAAATTGAGAAGGCGAATTCCGATTGAAGTATGAATATGATTAGTTGTTTTTTTATAAAATAAAGAGGCAATAGCAACAATGATAGCTCACCTCTCTCTCTTCTCCTCTCTCCTTGCTTTCAACAAATTCATTGCCTGAGCTTTTTTGTCCATCTTTCCTCTATTCTCTTCCACAGTTTCTTTCTTTACTGCGTTCTTTAGGATCCAGTCTTTCTTCTTTCTTTTTAACAGTTCCTTTCTTTTTCTTCATTTCTTGTTTCTTGGCAAGCCTGAGCTTCTTTCGATTTCAAACCTGTAACAATAAGAAAATCAATTATGATTATTTTAATATCTTGGTAGTATTACGTCATCCTGACGATTTTTAATATACTTTCCTCAGCTCGATTACACCGAATGAAAAATTTCTATTATAGATTACGTCTTATTTTTAGTTGGGAAATTACTACTTTATTAATAAGCCTTTATGTTGATAAGCCGTGATTGAAATAACTCAAAAGATAATCCTAGAGATTTCGAGATTGTCATATCTCAGCTTGTTTATATTCTGCAATCGGTCAGGATAAAACACGTTAACCTACTGCACGATATCAAGAAGAAGTTTTGAAATTCGAAGTTGGAATGACGCCATAAAGAATATAGCCTAGTATAAGAAATCTAAGGCTACCATTTCTGAGGAGACCAAACAATATTCAATCTCATTGATTACTTAATGCTCACAGGAACTTCATAGTGAATTCTTTGTATGCTTGAAAATAACCAAAAATGTAAATATCAACAGTTCACAATTTCAGTCATGTTCAACTACAAGTTGGCAAGAAACATATTTCAAAATAAATATAAATTATGCAATAAGTACCTTTACCTTTCAAATAAATTATGGAAAAATTATCATTATAGCTTACTTCCGGCCAAAGATTCATCATAATTACAGTAGGCAATAATTCAGAAATATAATTTAATGACAGAAATATTAGGTTTTCTATTATGGAGAACAGTGTCAACACTATCAAAGTTTGTTAAATTTATGAAATCTGTGGTAAATTTGAAAAATATTTTTTTAGTATATGAAACGCGTTGATTTATATGTGTGTAAAAGTCCCAGATGAACCGAAACGAAACTCAAACTAATGTCACACCCACCAATTAGAAGCTAGCTTGTATGTAGCTTCTAGCATAAACTTGATTCTGACATCAGATGTTTTGCTAGAAGCAGAACCTGAAAAATAGCAAGCTTTGATCCCAGGGTTTGATAAAAGCTTGAACGATTTGCTTCTGATAAAGAGTACAAAACGCACACCACATATATAAAATTCTTCATATATATAGTTTTGCTCCAAGCAGTTTTGGTGTACTGCATTGACCTCCTCCACTAAACATACAACTGATTTTTAACAAACGAAAAGTGGTTTAGTCATCCTCTGAAGTGGAAAGGCATTTAAAAGTTCTGATGACAAACAATCGCATGCTCTATTTTCAAGTCGCTTAATATTCATTCACGGCGCTCAAGTTCTATCATGGATGTGTGGTCTATCAAGATGTAAGAACTCTTTAAAGAATTGACTCAACGGCTGTTAGAAAGAGTACCCTACTCATTATGTGACGCTGTCCGGGAAAAGAAGCAATTCCTGCTTATAGAATAGGACTACGACTAGAACTTGACATGCTCTTGCATGCTGCAAGAACCCAATTAAACAGTCATACGCAACAAAAAATTAATACACTTTGATCTTGCGTGTACAATCATGTGGAAGTACCACAATAACGACTGTTCCATAGATTAGAATGATTTGGAAGATGAAAAGCAGACTCTGTCCTTACTGAAGTCCCAAAGTCTGGTCGAGCAAAGAAAACATTCTGGCAAGATGGGAAAATGACTCCAGCTCGGCCAATATTAGTTCAAAAATTATAAATTTGGCCTTCTATTGTAGAAACCACCCTTTGATTTAGACTAAATTTATAATTTTTGAACCAATATTGACCGAGCTGGAGCCATTTCTCCATCTTGCCGGAACTCTCTTCTTTACTCGACCAAACTATATTTATCTCCCAAATTTTGTTAATAGGTGATAAATTTAGTATGAATTACACAATTGAAATATCAATAAGCTGTTGAACATGAAAAGTTAAATAGATGAATAGAATATGCAAATTTACCTTGTTTTCCATGACTTCTCGTTGTTCTATTCGCTTGAAAATTTCCTGTTCCCTTTTCCTTCTCAGTCATCTGGGCGAGCCGCCTCTGAGTCCTCCTCGTCACCCATGAGGTTCTCGTCGTAGCCGTCGTTGAACTCCTCCTGGCTGAGGTCCGACGACGAGTCCGAGTCACCACTGTCGTCCGAGTCCGAAACTTCACCTGGCAAATTACAATTACAAGTGTCTCACTTGAAATAATACTTCCATCAAAATCTAGGGAGAAATAGTATAGACTCGGCCATGTTTTTCTATCCTAGTTCATAATTATGTTATGAAATTTGTGATTATGCCAATAAATGGAATGAATGAATGAAAATGAATTGTGATAAGAAATAGCCTATGCCTAATAATTTATTTATTCATTGGGAACAAGTATTCAGGAAACAACAGATCAAATATCCATTTTGCTTCCATTACATTTAATTTTGGGCTCCCTCTTTCCGGAATTCTTGAACACAAGAATGATATACCAAGGTGATATACACTCTGAAGAATTTGTGGCTTCACCCCTGTTACTCGCACCGAAATCGCGGAATTTTCAAGTTTAAATTAATTTTTTCACCAGCAAACTTTCAATAATACGAGTTTGGAAACTTTCAGATTTTGCAATTCTTCTTTTCTGATGGAGAACAATGAATGTTCTCCATATTCAATGAATGAATAGCGCAGCGTAATGTCCTCACTCTATAAACTCAAGTTGCGACTGATCGAATTAAAAAAACATTCCAGTAGCTGAAGCCTCACTAATATGCTTTCAACTTATTCATTATTGGAATGAGTCAAAAATTGTCGAACTGAATAATCATGAATCAGAATAATACATAAGGAGAAGACTTGCATAACTTAGATGTTGAATATGACAATTTCATCGTGGTTTCAATTGCCTCAAACATTCAAAAAAAAAAAATTTTGAAACCATCTAAAGCTTACAGCCACGTTTACACCGAAATCTCTATATATATAAGCGAAATGGCACTGATTCATTCATTACCAGAACTAAAAATCCACTAAACCCAATGTGTTCAAATTTGGCAGGCATGTTCAGTTGGACGATTTAGACGCGCTAAGAAAAGGATTTTTAAAACTTTTCAAGGATACGCCAAATATTTTAGTTTTTCTAGAGTTTTTCGGCGTTTTTCCTCATTTTCGAGAACCAATCAGTAGAAAATGTTGATATTTGGTGGGCAGGTTCAGATAAGGTCAAGAAATGTTGTGTTAAAATATGTTTGCAATCCGTTTAAGACTACGCCAGTAATCAGGTTTTCAAAATTGTAGATTTGTTGCGGGTTGCATATCTTCCGCCTTGATACGACCAATCCTAACTGGAAATTCAATGGTTCAGCGAGATTATAGATGAACTATTTTGAAAGATATTAAATCAAGTTTCAAGCTATGCCCGATATACTTCCCAAGGGCCAAGGTTACGCTTAATATCAGCGTTTTACTATTTTTTGAATTTTCGGAGTTTTTCTTAGATTTTTCTAGAACAAATTGGCAGGAAATGTTGAAATTAGTTAAACAGGTCCAGATTAGGTGTAGAAATGCTGTGCTCAATAAATTTCGAATACCTTCTGAACGGAATTTGCAGTCGAGCGAAGCGAGCCTGTTTTGTCTCAGCTGACACTGACAGAGGTTTTGCAGGCGAGCGAAGCGAGCCTGTTTTACTCACTAACACTGCCTATACTGTCGGGGGTCCAGGGGCGGAGAAGGCGAGTGAAGCGAGCCTGCCCATTATTGTTAATAACATTTGTAAATAACTTTCACTGTCAAGATAAGTTATATAATATATAATTCTAGATATATAATAATACGTTATTCATAAAAGTTATTAACATTCCGGTGTAAACGTTGCATAACAAGATGAATTAGGGTTTGAGGCCTGATAAGTGTGTACCAAGAGATTGAGTTCCATCACTATAATTTTTTGAGTCCACAAATGGTAAATATGAGTTTAAAAAATAATTGATCAATTACCTTCTTCTGGTTCAGAGTCATTTTTATCATCATCCTTATCACTTTCAGATTCAGAAGATTTTGTAACCGTCCTTTTCACAACAGGTTTAGTCTTTTCTTCTTCTTCACAGAAGCTTTACTTCCTCTTGCGTCCCAATCATCGTCTGAGCCTGAAGATGTTTCCGAATCAGAGTATGCCTTACTAACATTGGATGGCTTCTTGGCTGGCTGTTCAGGAGAGTCATCGGTTTGTTTTGCTTTCTTTTTCTTTGCCAGAGATAGCAATTCCTAAAATAAATAATCATGTTGAAAAATACAGTTTAAAGCAACTAGTGAATAGCTTATAATAAATTCAAAATTTCTGTAGCGATAAGAAATAAAAAATAGCCTAGTCTAGAATATAATTACTAAGCCTAAGTTAACACGTTTGTCATAAAAACCTTCAATAATAAGAATGACATTCAATAAGATGCATATTACCTAATACGAGTAATAAATTAGCATACTTTGTCCCGCAAAAAAATAGCCCAACTTACTTAAATCAACAACTACCACACTAGGTGCATTTCAGACAATTAATAAGTTGAGTTACTTATTCTTATTTGCAATATTTTTAGAGCATTTATTATTTGCACTTTCTTTACAAAGTAATCTAGCCTAAGTTAGGAATTCCTAATTCTTGATCAAGTTTATGTGTATATTGCAGATGTATTGCAAATTATAGATGAATTTGATTCAATAATTGAATAAGATTAGTTTTAAACGTGTGGCGTGGACAGAATTTACATATTGAATCAAATGCATCAAAAGCAAGATTAAAAATAACAAATCTATTTTTCTCCACCAACTTGGCTCACTCAATTTAATTTCAATTTATTCACAGATCACAGCCAACAATACAATAGTACATCATGGCAGAGTCAGAAAAGTTATTACAAAGTAAGTAACTCGCTGTATCAGATTTATCACAGAAATACCTTTTTCTATTAAACTAACCTATACCTTGCATGTGTTCATACATGAATATAAAATGATCAAAAGATATAAAAAAGCAGTAAATATTTTTCTTTGAAAATGAATAAATTTTAATCTGGTAATAGAATGAGAATCGATTTCTTTTATGAATAAAATTAATTTTAACAGACTCAGTGAGTAAAACTTGAAATTAGAATCTAGACACGGTTGACAATTCTGAACACATACAATTTGTTTAGTCCCTTATCAAAAAGGAAAATTTTAATCAATAGAATGTACCAGCTAGAAAAAAGACGAAATTTATACATTCTCTTTGACTAAGAAAAATTTATTGATATTCAGAATTATAGTCAAGTTTACTTACTGAATCAAGATCGGAACCACTTCCATCACTTTCACTGCTATCAGAGTCTAAAAGTGCTGCACTTTTACGTTTCACCATGATGAAATAAAATTACAACGTTGAATAAGTTAAAAACCTTTAAGTACTACATTGATCAAAGACGATTCACTATAACTTTAAATAAAACAAATACTAATGTGATCTTCATACAACCCATACTTTATTTTGTTTGGGTTCTAGGTTCTAGGAATTTGGCTTTGGCTGGATTCTTTATTCACCTCGTCAAACTGCATAATCCTTCCTTGTTCCTCTTTGCGAAGAGAATGAGAGATAGAAAAGATAAAAGACAGTCATTCAGACATGAGCTTGACAATGCCAACTAGATATCAGCTCAAATATTTTTAACTTTCTTTTCATCTGTCAAATATTTGTATATTTCAACCATTAAATACTTTAAAAAGTAATTTATTTTTAAATTAGGCCACTTAGTGAAACTCTAATTCAAATTTAGCATGATTCAAGATTTTAGCATGGTTGTTAACTATTTTTGTTGTTGCAATAGCAACGGTTGGCTAGAATGATGCTGAAATTTACCAACATTTTAAAATTTTCCTCATGCTAGAGAAAGGTCGGAGACCTTAAAGCCTACCCCGTAGAATTGAATGGACATACGATTCAGAATGATAAGTGGCTTTATAATTATTACCACGATCAAAAATATATAGATGGATTATTCTAAGTTGATA
The DNA here is from genome assembly GCA_017141385.1 of Sogatella furcifera. Taxonomy (NCBI): domain Eukaryota; kingdom Metazoa; phylum Arthropoda; class Insecta; order Hemiptera; family Delphacidae; genus Sogatella; species Sogatella furcifera. Next base: position 30,481,096 of record CM029547.1, read on the forward strand.
GTATTTGATTTTATTGTAGATTTTGGAGATAGCAGATTCAGATTAAGATTTTCATACATATATCACTTTCTATAATTCATCAATTTATCACTTAGTCTCCATTTCAAATCACTTTGGAGAGTTTATTTCTAATTTTAACGTGCAGAGAAACCAATTTAATCTAATTTTATTGATTTAAAAATATGTATGCTCAAATTGACTTTATGATGGACCATGATTATTTAAAATGCCACTGATGGTAAAGCGGCCGTTCAACAACCGGCAAATTCAAATGTTGTTTGTCAATACTGGACTGGATTAAAATTTATGATTTTTGTGTTTCTGAAAACATCAATTCGTTATAAGTCGATACAATATAATTTATTCAATTTAGGTAGGCCTACAGCTTAACTTGAAGAATTTTCACGGTAGCTTAACCCTTAATCCCGGCTCCACACGCTGGCCGAGCGCAGGACGATACTCGTGGCGAGCAGGTGGATGGTCCGCTAAATACCGATCGTCTCCGCTCCGCTCGACTGGCCAGTGCTCGCTATTTTGTCGGTCTCCTGACCAAAGATCAAGGAGGCGAGCGCCAAGCGAAGTCGATCCGAAATCTACCATCCACACGCTCGCTCTCGATCGTCCCTGGTAGGGCTCTATAAAAAGGGGGTAGACGCACGGTCCGCCATTCTGTGGTCAACTTTTAGCGCCAGGTTTGAATTCATTCAATTCGACAGTCAAACATATGATTAATGATAAAAATCATATTAGAAAAAAATAACACTCACTTTACAGAGCATTGAATTACCAGTCTGGCAATTTTTAAGTCAAAATTTCAACCTTGATTCATCTTCCTGCATCTGGAAAATTTGTATTTTTTAATTTCAGTTTTATGATAAAAATGGTTATATTTTTTGCAATTTGATGCTAAGCAATATAAACCATTTTATATGACAAATTAACCTCCAAGATTTCAAAACAATAACTTAATTCATTTGCTCAACTTGATAAACATCTGTTTATTGTCTCTATCATCAAAAATATTTATATGAATTCAAACCTAGCGCTAAAAGTTGACCACAGAATGGCGGACCGTGCGTCTACCCCCTTTTTATAGAGCCCTAGTCCCTGGTAATGTGACCTACTACGTCACTATTGTTGATGTTTTTATTTCAACAGCGTCTCATTTTCTTTTATAGTGTTTAGTTTGTTTGACGATTTACGATCCACTGAATAGAATTTATCAATGCAATAGCAATAAATTTCTAATTCATCTCGTGAGAATATCTTATTAATTTGTTATTATTATCTATAATCTTTACTCTAAAATTCTACCATTTGGTAAAATGTTATAAATTATCCAGTTGATAACTCTTTTCAAATTCAAAATTATATTATTGATACTACTCATTAATAATACCTATAAATTTGTATTTTATACAACATAAATAACAGAACTGCAATACAAAAACGAAATAATTTTAATTTACAATATTTATATTTATTTCGTTTCTGTCATTTATGATTGAGATTAAAGTTCAAATTTATTGGTATTCTTAATAAGCAATATTAATAATACTAATTTTTAAATTTTGAAAAAGTACAATTAACTGGATAATTTATGACATTTTTACCAAATGGTAAAATTATAGAGTGAAGATTACAGATGAAAAATAAATAAATAAAGATATCCTCACAAGATGAATTAGAAATTTATTGCTATTGCATTGATGATAAAATCTTCTATTCAGTGTATCATAAATCATCAAACAAACTAAATACTATAGAAGAAAATGTGTTGAGGGTTGATTTCTGATTCAGCAATCACTTCTATTATAATCATCCAATTTTAAACCTAAAAGTTCAGAGTTCAGTCTCCTTAATCTTAAGTGTTGGTTTCTCTAAAAATTGAGCTAATTCTAGTTTAAACCATCACTTAGTCCAATTGAAAGTAGAAACACACATCTTAATAAATGTGGCCATACACTTACAGCTGATGGTATTCAAAATGAAATTCCAGATGAACTTATAATATAAGAACTGAAAATTTTGAAACAATCATTTAATATTTAGGGTTGGGTTTTTTGAAAAAGATCCATCTAAAATTTCAGTTTATACCGTCAAGCTGTAAGTGTATGGCCAAATTTATTATGCTGTGTTTCAACTTTCAATTGGACTAAGGTGATTGTTTAAACTAGAACTTGTTCAATGTTTTTGGAGGAGAAACCAACACTTAAGATTAAGGAACTGAACTTGAGGTTCAAACTCTGAAAGATTATAATAGAAGTAATTGCTGAAATCAACTCTCAACACAAATTTTAGTAAGAAAAAGCAGCATATGCTTGAGCAACAATAAGGTCTACAATTTCAAAAATCAAGAAGAATTGGCGGGAACCGGCGCGCTTCGCCTCAGCGCTTTCCCTTGTGCTGGCAAAATGGCGCTGAAACTCGTGTGGCACTCGAGTCGTGTGTGGATGAGGTAAACGAGCGCCCTGAGCCGCTCTGACTATTTCTGCTCGAATTGGCCACTCACCTGAGCGTGTGGAGCCACCATAACGGGATTTTCACGTTAATGATCAAAGATTTATACCCACTCAGATTCTGAGTTCAGCCTCATCCTACTTATCTGTTTGGAGCAAAATCAATAGTCTTATTAAGTTATTCAATAGACTTATAGTTTTGTAATGTTCTTTAAACCTTTGGCTGGATTGCATTTTTATATGAGGGCGCTTTTCAGTCTGGGTCACAAAGTTTGAGTAAATATTAATGTTGAATGTTGCTGCAATACAGCAACTGATCAAATTAATAGGCTACCGGTAGGCATATGTACCTACATATATTAAATAATTAATACATAATAAATCATTGGATTAAGACTACGGCTAATAGTTCATCTTTTTATTAAAAATTTCATCACTTTTGTATTTATTCACTCTACGTTTTTGTCAAAAATAACTCATAGAAGGGCATTATTTATATGGTTGTAGGCTTATCTGTCAAGATTTAAAGACTTTAATAGTAGGTAACTTAGGCTAATATTCAATACAAGGCCTTCAATACTAGTCTACTGATGAAAATATCAACAACCAAAAATACGCTTTGGCTATATAGATGAACTTGAATAATCTCTACATATCAAACTGTACAGTAAATGCCTATATGTGTCAAAAACACCTGAATCAGCTATATAATTGGGAGTTCAACATAATTCATTGTAATATAATTATGTTAATTAAATTTATTATTCTTACTGCTAATAGGCTATCACATTGTATGCAAGATTTAAGCTTTTCTTAAGACATAACCATAAATAGCCTTTAATAAGTGGACTAAGTATAACTTGACAACTTTGGACAACAATTGGTAACTAACAACCTTGCTAACAACACTGTGCCACCTACGAAAGTACCGGTACTGTAGTCTATGAAATAATTTATTTTTAAATCGCTTGTTCCAATGTAACAAAGTTGAATTTGAAAAATGTATGATGAAAATATTCATATCAATAATACTGTCTTATAAGAAACAAATAGAAGATAATTAAAGTAAAGTTGCTTAGAATTCTTATAAGAGGAAAAGGAGTTCCAGTAAACAGCATTAGTTCTCTAGGACTTCCCCAATAAAATGCTTTGTTATTCATTAACAAGATAATGATGGCGGAAGACTTTATACGGTTTATTTCTTCAATTTTATAATCAATTTGTGATGGCTCATGAGGGTAGTTTTATAGTGATCAATCAATTAGTAAAATATAGGCCAATGATAGTTTGATACTTTGATGATTATTGAGATATTGGGCAAAATCTACCTCTATCTACATCAAAGGAATAGAAATCTTGCTCTTAAAATTCCTACATTGAGATAATTTAAATAATGATCACATTGCAATTAAAAATAAAATAGAATTAAACTGTTCAAAAATGAAACAAAAACTAGATTCTATATTTGGCAGACAAAACAACGAAGTTACTGAGTACCATAGTGAGCTGAGATGATGGGGACTATCTTCCGCCTGTTAGAAGGAGAGTCCCACAGCGTCAGTCTTGGAGCCTTTACTGTTTATTGTGTCGATATTTTTCACTGTTTATCTACCTAGTAGGCTGGATAAGCTTGATGTTTGGCGATAATCGACTAAGTTTAAGCCGTGTCGACAGTCCAAGGCATGTGCCACGATTGCTTTCGCAGTGCACAGTATGGTAGCCTTAAAAAAGTATAAACTCATGGCTGAGGTATATGTGTGAATATAATCTGCAATAATCAAAAATAATTATAATTATAGTATAAGCATATAGTAATACAATTATAATAAAGATAATTATAATAAAAAATCTGCATTTTTGTAACCAAAAATCTGCGAGCACTGGCGAACAAATTGACTAGCGCCTCATCAAGCCGGGAGACAAAGTAACTAAGCTCTGACAATTTATCATTTGGACTTTGCAGGTTAGTTTGTGCTCAATTAGTGGGATAAAAATTCACAGGCAATGCTTATTATTGCCTATTAGGAACCTTCTGCACCCAAGATAGAGATTCTCTTAATCACAAAAATGCACTTAGGAATGGGGTACAATTTTGAGGAGGTTAGTTTGTAGAATTGTTCGTTGGGCATTGCAAGGCAACAGGCACTGCTTAAGCTGCAAATTGTGTGCAGCATTTGCCTTGTTGCTAGCAAACTCCAGTATTGACAGTCCAAGGCATGTGTGGCACATGCCTTGGACTGTCGATACATGGTAGATAGTAGACTAGTAGTAGTACCCACATAGCACACAAAGTATCCAATACATATTAAGTACATATAAATGTAACCCTTAAAGTATGTATTACAAAATATGTACCTCAAATGTATCTGATACATATTATTTGAGGCAGAATTGATACGTATCTCCCAATACTTTCTAATACGTATCAGATACGTATCCGCTAAACCCACCCACAATGCATTAGTAACTGTGCATCTGCTCGTGTGCTCTTTCTGAACTGAAATTTTCTGTTGTAAGAAGTGATGAAATGTAAGCTGATGTGATTGTGGAGACAAAACCAGAATAGTACTTTTAAAAGGATGAAAATTGTTTATTTGAATGTAATATTAAAATATATTACTTATTATATAAATCTGTGTTTCATTTATGAATTGATTTGAATGTGATCCAATGCTAAGTAGGCTATTGATTGCATTCAGTATTTTGAGGTTAAGTTTCTTATGCTTTTTTTTATGTCTTTCCAAATGGGATTAACTGGATTATAATGATTTTATTTCAACAATTACAAATATCAATATCATCATTTGATAATATTTATATAATTGATCAACAAAGTATTTTGGCAATTCTTTTTTGTTAGTTACATATTAGATGTATATCCAAGACATGAGGGTGATACATATCGGATACATATAATCAATACCTAAATAATATGTATCTCAAAAGCAGACATTTTCACGTATCAGATACGTATCAGATAAGTACTAGATACGTAAATTTACGTATCCGATACATACTGTAAGTATCAATGAAACTTATCTAATACGTATCTGATATGTTCATGTGCTATGTGGGTACTCTTTTTTTGTGTCAACAGACTGTACAGCAAGGCATTCATAGCACATGCCTCGGACTGTCGATACGTGGCTTTAGTATACATCAGCTGTGATGGCTACTAGTGAGTTTGTTTTAATTTGCTGAAATATTTTAAAGTGAATCCATAATATTGAAATCCTATGGTTTATCTTGTTCATTTCTGGAACTTTAAAGTGGACTTTTATTGAAATTCAAAATTGTTTGTGATAAAATATTTTTGGAAGTGAGAAATTATAAAATCAAGTGAAAGTGGACATTGTGGATGGACATAGAAACCAAGTCGCAATTGTAAAGAAAGAAGAAAGAATAAAGAATAAACTTCCACACACTGGATGTTGCGAAACACTTGGTTCTCAATCATTACAATAACGCTCGGAAATATTTGTCTGTCCAAGCAGAGGTTTGGTCTCCAAACAAGAGGTATAAGGGATTGAATGATAATGATACAATTAAAAATGAAGTTCAGACACGTCCATTGAGAAGTGAGCATGGAACAAAGAGAGCCTGGAGGTGGACAATGGTTTTCCAGGGATGGGTATTGGATGACAAAACATTGATGTTTCCCCATAGAATCATTTTTCTGAAATTTTGTTGAGTTGCAGTTAAGCAACCATATCATTATGGTTCAGATTCTCAATAAATAAAGGTATAAGCCTACTGTAGAAAATATCACCAACTATTGGAAAAATAGTTTCATTCAAGGTTTATTGGAATTTTCATTCAAGTAAATCTTTATCATCAAATAATCTCTTCTTTATCAATTCCGTTTTCTCGTTTTATCATTATTCGTAGCTGTATTATCAATTTAGGCGGCTCGTTGGAGTGAGTGATAACGCTTTGGTCTGCTAACCAACAGGACCCAAGTTTGCTAACTGGTACACAATTCTTTGGCCACAACCCAATCACATAGATACAGCGTATATCTCTCCGTCTTTTGCAGGAAAATATAAGCCGATACTCTATCTTTTGGAGGAGAATATAATCCGTCGGTTCCGGCTACCTAAAAAGTATCCGTCATCTCTTATCATTACCCACGCACAAGCCTAAGAGCTCATGTGGGTATCAACCTCAGAAAATTAAAACAAAAAATCCTCAGAAATAGGGCTTCAAACTGTATTTCGTGCTCAACGACTCAAAAATTTCCGGGGGTGGTCCCCGGAACTTTTTTCATGAAACCCCCCTCCCATACAAGAGATCTGGATCCGTGGCTGCTGCCCCCCCGAAATTTTTTTTATATACGCCACTGGACCGTTTCGCATGGAGGAAAACATTATTACAATAATATAGAGACTGATACCCGGTTTTCCAAGCACCCTCAAATTTTGACGAATCGTGATGAACTGATGCCGACATAGAGCGTGACTGTGGCCACTGCATTGCTGACCAGACTTCCTCGCGCCGACTCTCGGAATCGACGCATAATCTGAACGTAGGTATCGTGAATACAGACAGTGCTTTTATTATGCAGGGAACATGGGTGACTTCGTGAGGTCTACCGTTCACAGAACTACTAGTATATTTTAGAATAGCATAGAGGGAGTGAGTGAGAATGTGTGTGTGGGCTAAGTGAGAGAGAATGAGCGCGTGCTTTACAGAAAGAGTGAGTGAGAGCGTATTAGTGGGGATGATCGAGTGATCGTGACAGAGAGAAAAGAGACTGGAGCTTGACCAAGTCTTTTGTCTTCGCCACTTCAACATGATTTTCTGGAAACAGATGTTGTCACCTACCCATTGGGTATTTGATTGATTTGTGTACTTGGCAAGAGAATGAGAAAGTAAAAAATGAAGAAATTTCATTTACTGAGAAAGTAAAAAATGAAGAATCGTAATTAATTAAAGACAAAAAACTTAAAGTAGAGAAGTAATTGATTGCAGAGAACAAAAGGAGAATGATATCATTTATATGAGTAGAAAGAAATTAAAATTAACTCACCAAGTAGGCCTATAGACTGTCCAAGCAAAGAAGACCCTCTGGCAAGATAAGGAAATTACTCCAGCTCGATCAATATTGGTTCAAAAGTTATTGATTTGGTCTCAATCGTAGGAAACATTCTGATTTACAATTAGAGACCAAATCAATATTTTTTGAACCAATATTGACCAAGATGGAGTCATTTCTCATCTTGCCGGAGGGTCTTCTTTGCTTGGACAGACTATAGATATTATCAAATTAAAATTTAGACCTAGGGCTATTTTAAAATTGATAACCAATTTTTTTTCTATCTACCGGTATTAATATTATCAATATTCATGTATTATCGATTATCCAATTAAATATGATTGCTCTTAATATTACACTAGTAATCTGGCTTTTTCAAAGTTGTAGAAGTGTTGCATGTTGCATTGCACCTGAGCCAATCAATCTATGAAAGTGAATTAATAATAAATATGCGAAATGGCACTCATTCAACATACACACACATTCGATCGTACCTTTAGACGCGCACTACCCAACAGATTTTGAAAATTTCCCAAGGATGCATCAATAACATATTCAAGTTATTCTACAGTTTTTCTGCGTTTTCTGGGCTTTTATTATTTACGTCGCTACGAATTGGTGAAGTTTTCAGCGAATGTTTGTTAAGTTATACAACTTGAATAATATTATTTCCAAAATTATTCGAAAAAGTAAAATAAGATACGGTATTTAATGATGACGAAAATTCTTCAAGATTTACTTGTGAATTCAAGTGAATTTCACTGATCAGTTGTTACTCAACCCATATAGGCTACTTTAAATCCTAGATCAAGCTGCGTTGAGGAAAGCTGGCCTCAATCAATTATTTATTAGCCTAACGTGCTTAAAGTTATGGATTACTTTCAAGAAAGAAACAAACTATGTAACTTATGGTATGACTGAGTATAATATCATGTTTTATTTAGAAATATCTTGCCACTGTAGGTGCGCAAATACTGGTAATTATTAAAAAAAAGAAACTGGTGAAGTTTGAGATATAAATTTTGTTATTCTGGATCTCAAAATTCATTTCATCATTTTGGGATGTGTAGCTGAAATGAAGAATTGCAGTACAAATTGAATAATAATTGCGGTACGGCGGTGAATAATAATGCTAATAATATAGGTTAACTCGATAGTAACCGTACATATAGTGTTCAGTGATAGAATACCATACGTACTATTTAATATTTTAAGTTACAGGGTGTTCCTTAAATGCTTCAATAAACTAAGTTAACTGTTATTGTATTATTCTTCTTAAATATGCAAAGAAATAAAATTTAGCAGCTAGTAAAAGTAATTCTCGGTTGATGGTGGAGTGAAAGGTGGGATTACCAGTACGGTATATAGCAGCATAATATTCTTATTGTCTTTGATAGATGAATACCGGTAGTATAGTCCAGTCAATAAAGCCTGTCCACACGGGTATAGAGTGCATGAAATATGCCCCAATTTTTGACCTCGGGGATTTGTTTAGACTAGTTGGGAGGTTAACATATATACTAAAAGTCCCCGGACCTGGGGGGTGAGCAATTATGTAAAGTAATTATGTTCTATAATTTGAGCCCAAATGCGACTTTCTACCATGAAAAGTTTCCAAGATAGACGCATTTTAACACAAAAAATTGGTGTTTTTCCGGTATATAGGAATTTAAGCTAGAAGAACTTAGGTTAATGAAATTCTTCAATTTTGTCCGAATTGAACATATAGTATATGAAATAGAGCCGCCTTTTGAAGCTGAAAACAATGAGCTATAGTTTGTTAAGATCCGTTCACTTTTACGAAAGTTAGAGATGTCCTTAGATTATTATCCTTGAAGGGTCCTTTCTACTGCAAATAGTCCAGATTTTGAGCAGTAAAATAAGTATTCTGATGAGGAATGATCAATATAGACTACCAGACACCACTTTGAATATTGTTATTACGTTGTGTGTATGTTTGTTATTACTTTGTAAGTATCAAAATATTGACAAAAACCACCTGTAGCTGAATTTGGAGGAATTCCATTCTTGAAAAAGTGATCCTTAAACTTCCAAAAATAGGTCAAATATTATAGTAATATAGTAACATATTGATATGTTATTTGGACTCTACTTCTCATGCTCGACAACTTTTAGGGTGAAGGGGTAGTGGATTTATTGTTATTTTATGAGTTACATCACATTTAAAAGCAGTTAAGACAATTTTTTGAGATTTTTCTAAAAAATGGGAGTTTTGATCAAATGTAAAAAATTTTCTATTCGGCCGATTTTCATTTTATTTTTTTCAATCGACGCAGATTTTAGTCCTCTTTAATTTCTATTCAAAGCACTTTTCTCTAGGATCAACCCTTTTCGGGTAATATGCGAAAAACTAAAAAATTGTACCTTCTAGCCCCCCTCCCGCCCTATGTTCACCCCCCAGGTCCGGGGACTTTTAGTATGTTAACCTCCCAACTAGTCTAAACAAATCCCCGAGGTCAAAAATTGGGGCATATTTCATGCACTCTATAATGCTTTATTGACTGGACTAGTAATGAGAAAAAAATCACGTAAAGGCCCGATTAATTCTGGGTAATTACTTTAACATTATTTTTTATTATGAGTACAATAGTATGCTCTTAGGCAGGAATAATTTTTTCTATCTATGATAAGATACAAAATAATAAATTTACCACGAAAGTTTCTACAGTAGGAAGCTAGCCTACTCTAATTGATCGCAAATGCTCCTGTTTTAATTCAACTGATTTTCAAAGCTGAGAATGCATGGTGCTCATAATCTTATTAAAGAGTTTGTTCTTATCATATACAGGGTAAATCACTTAATAAACATTACCAAAGACAGACCTATTCAAATGATATTCTTCCATTGAAAATTGAATGTAATATCTATATTATTTGTTGGAGGTATTAAGTGTAAGAGATTAAATTATAGTACTAAAATATCAATATTATTATTATTAACTGAAATCAAGTTTACTCCATTCTCCTAGACAAAATTATTTTAATCTACCCGCCCACTGCTACTCCTTTGCCCGCTCAATGTGTCTTGTCGACCTTTTGGCTTGTCGCTCATTCGGTATCCACCGCTGAAATCAAGAAGGCGTTGCCGTCAATCCTTGGGCTCTATAAAGGTACGATTTGGTTGGTGCGGAACGTAACGACCGTCAGCCGCAATGTACGCATACGGCTGCGGCTGAACCACTTTCGTTGGCACGACCCAGTCGCAATGATCTGCCTTGATGATATTCAGATCTACTTTTGAGAAATAGAAATTACTCCATTTTATTACTATTTAAATCAAAATTTCATTAACTTTGATATAAATATCCCTCATAATTACCAATATTTCCCTCCTGTTCATCTCAATCATAACTTACTACATTTTCTGCAAGTCTCCAAAATATTTGAGGTTAGAATCCACTGCGACTGGTCGCAGCACTGCTTCTGGAGGAGTACGGTCGTCATCGGATGCGGCTGTTGGTCGTGGTCGTCGGTGATACGCATGAACGAAATCGGTCCTATGATTTAACACAGAAGCAGTGGTTCAGTGGTTCCACACCAACCATAGTTACCACTAGGATAGCTTTAAGCTATGCTAGGTGCGGAACGTAACGACCGTCGGTCGTTGCGTAAAAAAAATGGCGGACTGCTTCAGTGTTAAATCATAGGACCGATTTCGTTCATGCATATCACCAACGACCACGACCAACGCCCCATCCG